>VZTO01001237.1:94087-120698 GCA_013400615.1 Syrrhaptes paradoxus | reverse complement strand
AGCTTTTATATATATATATATATATATATATATATAAAAATAACATTATTTATAATATATTGTATTAATAGATAATATAATCTCATATATCAATATTCATAATATACTATAATAACATTATTTATAATATAATAATATTATATTATTATTTATATTAATATAAATAATAATATAATATTAATTTTTACTGAAAAAACTGTTGTTGCTTAATCCTTTTTTTTTTTTTTTGCTAGTCAATAATTTTTGCATGCATGCACACAAGACACTGGTGAGCAAAGGGTGTTTAATTTCCTTTAATGAAGCCACCCAGGAGACAATCGTTGCCCCCGGTTCTCAAGCAGCTGACAGCGGTGCTGGGGTTCCCAGCTCTGGTTTCCTGCGAGGGCAAGCGGAGCTGCCACCGACGGGGACAAGCACCAGGGATGTCCCACCGCTGACGTGGGCTCTGTATATATTTTGGTATATATTGATATTTCCACAATATTCACAGTGGGTTCAATAGTCACCAATACTGACCCTTCTCAACAGTCACCAATATCGAACCCCGCTGTGCTGTGGCTCGTGGAGATTTGAAGCCAGGTACGAAAACATTGGGGAAATCAGCGTGAGAGGCTGACCAGCATCGCTGTGCAGAGCAAACACCTAAAAACTCATCCACACCCAGGCTGCTGGAACACCGGATGGTGTTGTTTTATCAGCATGGATGGTTTGGGGGGTTTATAATTTTCTTTTTATTTTTGTTTTTTTTTTTTTGCTTTTAATCAAGACATTGTGCCTTGTGCTCCTTTCCCCGGGCTGGCAGCCCTTGCGGGGGGCTGCAGCATCCCCTCGTCCCACGGTGTCACACCAAACCCCCAGGTTGGGGATGGCGGCAGCTGGAGACGGGCTCGGAGCCGGTGTTTGGAGCTGCTCAGCATTCTGCGGCACGGCTTACCTAACGCACGCAGATTTAATTCACTTCCGATTGATCCCGTAATTACAAAATTTGTTTAAAGCTGTTATATTATCTCCTTATTTGACACAATATGGCACAATTTTGTTATAGTGCTGAAAACCAAATAAGACAACTGCAGCTGGTGGCATTTCAAAGAAATATTCTCTTTAAGATGAAATCAATCCTGTTTCAAGTTTATTCCCTTGCTTTACGATTGAGGCTCTAGGGGTGTATTTCGCTGAAAAATGTCTTTTTGATTTTTTTCAGAAATTCTTTAGATTAATATGCAGCTGTCATTGCGAGGCAAAGCCAGACCCGCTTTCATGTGCCTCCTCTCTCCCCGGGCTGCGGCGGGCGCCCATCCCTGCCGCGGAGCCAGACGCGGTGCCGGCGGCACCACCGGGCACGGCCGCCCCGGCACCCTCTGCGCCCTCGCCCTCCGTGCCCGGCTCTGCCCTGGTACACGCTCCCCACCCATCCTTAACCCAGGCTGATATATTTATAGCAAAATAAAGGGAATTTTGGTCCTTTGTGTTTCCTTTGGCGAAGTTGTTTGAC
Source organism: Syrrhaptes paradoxus (assembly GCA_013400615.1). Lineage (NCBI taxonomy): Eukaryota > Metazoa > Chordata > Aves > Pterocliformes > Pteroclidae > Syrrhaptes > Syrrhaptes paradoxus. Next base: position 119,206 of record VZTO01001237.1, on the reverse strand, counting down.
TTGCAGATCATGTCGGATAAACTTTCCAAGGGGATATTTTTGAGTAAATAGATGTTGAAGGACGTAAAGTGGAATTTAAATATTTATATCAATATTTAACCACTTGTTTTGGCAGCAGCTGGGAGGATGCATCCACCCGTCTGTTTGCTCAAGCTGCCTCCCGTGCACACAGCCACCCACCTCGATGGCAGGGGGCGAAAGCAAGCGCAGCTCCGGCGTGGGGCTGGGTGCTGTGCACCGGCCGCTTTGGGAAACTCTTCTCCAGAACCAGCTGCCCGTCAGCAGGATGTCCACCAGCACCCGCGGGCAGTTCATGTTGATGGTGCACATCTTGCTGCTGCTCTCCCAGCACCAGCAGCATCCATCGCCTGGCGCCGGTGCATGGGGAAGGATTTGTGCCGCGAAACGGGGTTTGCATCGCTGGAGGTGGACATGGCGACCCAACGCGGCGGCGATGCTTGTTTGCTCAAGATGCTGTTGCTGCATTAGTGTGGTGAGAGGATGGATTCATCTCTGGTTATAACTCCTGGTCAGACTCCCGAGAACTTCTCTTAGGACTTTCACATTTCTACCCAAACCGCGTTTATTGAAGCAGCAGCGCCAAATGCAGCCCCGCGTGCCGGCTTATGGCTGGATCCCACCTCCCACCCCAATGCGGTTTGTGCACATGTGTGGCGAGGCCACTGCGTATAAAAACATATCAGTCAACAGGGGGACTGGAAAAACCCACACGGAACGTTTTTCTGATGCGTCACCTCCTGCAGGGAGAGGGGCCGCGGGAGCGACATGCCAAATCACCCTGCGCGGGTTTCCCTGCCACTGCACCAGAGGTCTGTAAGAACCATCATCTGGAAGAGCTTTTGCATACTTTATTTTCTCCTCTGAACTGGAGCAGTCCAAATCAGGGATTTCTGCTGTTTCAAAGAATGAGAGATGCTGTTAGGGAATCAGACATGAGCAGCTGGAACGCTCCGCACACGTCTTTAGTGCGGCTGTTTCTGCTCCAGTTGAATAATTCTGTCGATTCCTCCTCCACTTTAGCACAAAATCTGTATTTGAACTGCTCTCCTGGAAGCCTCCTGCCCCAGCTGGAGCTATGGGACGAGTCAATATAAGAATACATGGACACGGAGAGCACGGGAGCGGTGTGTGCAGAAGCGCTCATCTCTCCCTAAAATTTATTTTTTCGTTTCTTCGTACTCAGTTTGATTTCCCGTTTTTTCATATTTCCGTGCAACTGCAAAGAGCTGGGCTGGGACAGGGTTTCTATCAAGTACCAGGAGTCCGAGTTCAGTGTGGCTGGAAAAATGCAAACCCTCCTCCTCGCTGAGCGAGGGGATGCACGGCAGGGCCAGGGGATGCTGTGCCCCTTCCGGCACAGGACGTGGCTTCTCCATATTTCTCTGGAAAGATCCCACATTATAATCTTCGTGTACGGTACACCGCGTAAAACGATCCCCATTTATTTCACACAATAGATACTGTGTCGTTTAATTAATTTAGACTAAAGAGGAACGCTCAGCATTCACTAATGACTTTCCCTTTGGGACTGTAGATGACAAACCTTCTTCTGCGCAGGAGCCAGCCCGGGAGAGGAGGGCTGCACAGGGAGGAGAACTTCCCCCGCGCTCCCTTTTTTTCCGCTAAAATATATAATGAATTATATATATAATATATTTACTTATATACAATATATAATTATATATAAAATATACATATAATTATACAGAAAATTTATATATAGAATTATATAGAAAATTATATAGAAAATTTATATGTACAATTATATAGAAAAATTATATAGAAAAATCATATAGAAAAATTATATAGAAAATTATAGAGAAAATTTATATATAAGATTATATAGAAAACTGATCTAAAGTGTCCAGTGAAACCACAGACTCACCCATGGAAGAAATACCGATGGTTGGAGAAAAATGTGCCCACAGCAGCCGTGGGCTGGAGGGAACCACCCTGGCTGGGGGCGGGACGGGTACCAGCCATCCTGCTCGCTTTGCCCAATATTTGTATTTTTTTAGGGTTTTTTTTCCTGTTCTTAAGCAGAGTTTAATAGGAAGGAAGCCCACCTGCAATGAGGATGCTGCTGGTGCATGGAGCACCGCGCCGGCCATCGCCGCCTTCCAGCATCCCCGTCCCTGCAGAACCCGTCGCTGTGTTATGGAGATTTCTGCAGACTTTAGGCCATGAGTATTGACCAGTCCCCACCTCTCCCAGCTTCTCATTGACCCACAGCACAATACAGGCTTCTCTGAACATGAAAGCATCATCGACAACCCCTAGATTACTCCAAGAGGTTGTTCACCCATGTGCTAGAGGAGACTTTGAAACTCGCCACTAATTAGAGGCACGTTACCGAGGCCAAGCCATCAGTCACCCCAGGTCCTTGTTCGTTGCTGCTGTTGCAGAGGATCTCATGGTTGTGATTGCAGCGGGTTTGATGGGTGCTGAACACCCTGTGTTCCGTTTGCTGGTCGTTTTGCCTGGGGTGCATCCCCCAGGTGTCACCACCAGCAGATCCAACCGCAGACCCTTGGTCCACCTCACACCTCGCTCTTAGTTTTTGCGTTTATATCTGTATTTACCGCAAGCACTGTTTCCAGCACACATTAAGTCAACTACTTTAATCCCGAGCAGCAGAGCTTCTCACCCCAAAACAATTTTTCCTCCTGGAGGCACAGGCTAGGCTCCGCGATGCTCCTGGGTAAATTAGCTGCTGAGAAGAATTTCACTGCAGCCTCTAGCAGCAGGAGCATTTAAACCCAACCACACAGCCGTCATCGGATGTACGAAAAGATTCTCGTCTCTGTTACTGGGTTCGATATAAGTGGTTTGCCTCTCAAATGTATTATAGTTCATCTCCTATTTAACGATACGCTCATAGCTTAAATCGTGCCTTGAGGCCAAGAACATGCATTGATCCGTTGATGCAAATCCTGTGATTAATTAGGGGTGGGCTTGCACTGTGTAGGACCCTCCAGACACCCCCAAAGAACTGCCATTGGCAGCTATTGTCCCAACGACTCCGTTGATGAGGAGTTGATCCCTGGAAGGTGAACCGGAGCTCTGGCTCCTGAACCCCCAAAGGACCAAGGATGACAACCTCGAGGACGTAACACCGTCCATCTCAGCATCTTCACTCCACTTCCCACCAGTCCTCATCCCACATCTTTTTCTTCTTTCCTTTTCAAAGCTCTTGCCGTGCCCATTCCTTTCAAGCGAAGGAGATTTTGTAGTGTCTCAGGGGCCATCTCCCACGTTTGTGTTTTATCACTCGGGCAACATGGCCAAAGCTCTCACTTGTCTCCTCTCCAAGACCTGAAATACACCAAAGCCGCTCCCCAAATCCCGGCTCCCCAGGGAACACCCGTTTCCCTGCTGCCACCAGATCCTCAGTGAAAGCGATGAGTTCACACAAGCACCACTGAGCTGCCAAGAAAAGTCTTTCTGCATTAGAGCAGCGATTTAATTAAGATGTTTCAAGCAAAAACAAACAAAGAACGTAAACAAATCGGTGGGAAAAAAAAAGTCACGGACAGGAGATGGTGGAAAGCCCTGCAGCATCCTACACAGGGGTGGAAGGGACGCCTCAGCCAGCTCTGCTCTTCCCCTAAAGGTGTTTGCCTGCCAGCACCAGGCTCCTGAAAGGTTTTGCTGCTCCCAGCATCAGCCAGTTTGCTCTGGCACGCACACGGAGGTGCTGGGGTTATCCCCCACTGTCACAGCTCTCTTCGCAGCTTTAAGCCATCAGAGCAATTCAGAACTCCGGCAGCTAGAGCTCTCCCCATACCTTAAGGATCTCCTTTTCGGAAAACATCCGTAACAACACTGCCACCAACAAAATCCTGCTTTTTAAGGGTCCCATCACACTGAGAATTCGCTTGGGTTTGTGACAGCACTTCCCAATAAAGAGGAAAGAATTCAGAGTTCCCCCGCGGTGTGGTACCAAAAATCCCATTAGCAAACAGTTGGGCGAGAAGATCAACGTTTAATACGTCCCCATCATATCCACGTTGTTAAGTACAAAATGAAACATTGAACAAAAAGGGCTTAAAATAAACCCTGTCTCTGGCTTTGTGCTTGGGGCATCTTCACGTGGCGGTGGCAGCCGCCAGCATCGCGTTCTGCTCGCTGCCGGTTCCATCAGGCTCCGACGCACAAATAAAATAATTTGTCTGTTGTGGGCAGGAAGATTGAACAGATACGTGTTGGCACGGGGAAGGTTAGGAGAAAAGACATCTGGAATAGATATTATAATCCGTTCTAAACCAAACGCCGGGTGTGCGCAGCGACTGGAGCTGGCACTGAGGACCTGGAGACCCTGGTGCAGTGCAGACCCCTCCCAAGCCCCTTCAGCTCATTCTGCTTCTAAATTGAACCAGACACGGGGTCTGATACGGAGCAGAGGCGACATCAGTGATCCAGGCTCAATGCAGAATGCCTTGCATTTAAAAAAAAAAAAATCACTTTTTTTTGGTAGGACATGGATTTTCCATGGAGCACCGGCGGAGAATGGTCCTGGCTCACTGCGAGATGCTCTGTGGGGTGGAGAACTGTTTGGGAGGGAGGGCAGCAGGTTGTTATTCCTTTTTTTTTTTGGGGGGGGGGGGGGTTCTTTCATAGAAGCAGCAGCTCCACATCCAAGCTTTTTGTTGCAAATGTTTTTTTTTTTACATCCATTTCCCAGGAGGAGCCCCATCCCTCCACCGGCCAGCTCGGCTGCTCCCAGGCTGCACTTTGCAGAGTCACGCAGTGTCATGGGCACAAACAGGTGACAGAAGTCGGTGTCCTTTGGAGGGACTTTGCCCCGTCCCTGCGGCAGGAGCGCTGCCTGCTCCCAGTGCTGCCTGCGTCCTGCAGCGCATCCCCCCAGGAAAAGCCCAGGGGACGTTATCCACGTGGAGAGGGGATGAAGCATCCACATCTGTGTGGGGACAGAACGCAATAAATACCAAATGAGATCTGATTAGAGAAGATAATATTACTTTCAACGTAAAAAATGAATTATGCTGCACTGCAATAATCCATCATAACTTTGTGTTCCACCAGCGCAGAGCCAGTTCTGAGTGGCAACATCTGGAGCTCAGCCTGAGCCTCCCAGATTTTGGGGGAAACTTAGACCCCAAACTTCACCTCCAGGAGAGGAGATAAAAAACTGAAGCATGGTTATCATGAGAGTCCCTGGGCATGGGAAGGAGGCATCACCGGTCCAGGGCAACACGCAGGTGGGCTGGGAACAGGTTTTTAAAATCCATAGCAAAGGAAAGCCAAGAAGCCCTGAGCTTGGTGGTTTGAACAGCCAGGGCTCAGCCCCTGGGACCCCACAGGGTTTGGGGTTTCAGGGCTCAGCAGCACTGGAACAGCAACTGCTCCATCTGCTGGGAACGGCTCCGGCTGGGCTGGACCGGGGGCTCCCAGCTGCATCCCACCACGCAGGCGATGATGCTCCAGCACAAGGGGGGTCCCAGCCCTCTGCCTCCATTGCCTGCACCGGGGACCATGTCCCCTGGGATGATGCAGCAAGGATGGAGGAGAAAAATGTGTTTATTGATAAAGGGCACGTGTAAAAGAGGAGCAGAGCCAGGTCAGCCCATGGAGTGGAATCCCTGATGTGAGGGAGTCTCTGGGGAGGTGTGTCCTTGGATAAACCCAGGTTCTTGCTGGTTGTAAGCATGTGGCACGACAAAGGTTCAAAAGGAACCCCAGCATCGCAGTGCAGGGCAGGGACGGGAGCGCACAGCCCATGCCGGGCTCTGCCTGTGTTTGCAGGCAGGTGCTTTGCCGGTTAGTTCAGTGATCTTAATATTTAGAAAAAAAAAAATGAGCAAGATAAAGGTGGAAGCAATTTATAAACGTATAAACAAGAGAGGACTGCAGCATCCTGGGACTTGTAGAAAGCTTCCAGCTTTTGTACTTTAATAGACAGACACAGAAACACAGAAAAAGTTCTGCGTTCAGCATTTAAATTTTCCTTCCACACCAGTTTTTGAAGCTGGAAGAAGAAGGGAAGAAATAGCTCCTTGCTTTCCAGGGATGGCACTGTCGTATCTCTGCGAATTGGTGTTAACTCCAACCGACAGTCCTTATTTAAAAATATCGGCACTTATCTGCTGGAAGTGCTCTGCTCCACAATTTCCTTGCTCTGAAAGCTGCAAGCATCCATACATCAGCGCTGCTTCTGCTGAGTGCCCAGAAATCCGGCGATGTCGTTTCCAGAGGTAAGTGACCACCAGGCTGCCGTTAGCACTGCCAGCGCGGGGGGAGAGATGGCTTTTTGCAACTTTGATTTACTGGTAATTGTTGGAAAAGCAGCAAGGAAGAAATGAAAACCCAATCTTTCCATTACAGTTTACTTAATAAAAAAATATTGTAGGGAAGTCAGACATCATAAAACGCCCATCTTCCCTCTCTGTTTACAGGGTCACACAATAACTCCTGCCAGACACGGCAGCAATTTGAAGAAGCCGAGCGCCCGAACGGGGCCAGACAGCATCCCAGCAACGGGCGGAGGGCAAAGGACCTACCAAAAGGCTGCTCGCAGAGAGCACTGGAGCAGGACACTATTTCCAAGCAGCCGGTTTGAACACGGAGCAATTTCTCCTCCAACGTGCCCAAGACCTCTTCGGCATCATCCCTGCTTGCGGAACACCTCCTCTCGTTGATACGAGGGATATTTTTAACACCAAGCTCCCACGCTACGGCCAATCCATAAGGCAGCAAGTGCTGCCCGTGGAAAAAAAGTTCTGAGTCGGTGGCTTGTCTTCCCTCTCCTCTCCTCTCCTCTCCTCTCCTCTCCTCTCCTCTCCTCTCCTCTCCTCTCCTCTCCTCTCCTCCCCTAAATTCTGCGATTGTTTAAAAATAAAGCCCTGCAGACATTTGAGATGTTTCCTTTAGTTAATGAGATTTCCATGATAGCCAAAAAAAGAAATAAAATTAGAAAACAATGCCGTTAATCTTGGATTACACATAGCACGAGGGAAGAATCAGCGAGAAGATGAGAACGCTTTGCTTTCCAACGAGATTAAGGAGGTGACTGGGGTCTGACCACCCTTCAGTCCCTCACCTGGTGTATATGGGCACAGCTCTGCCTCCTCCTTCCGAGACGGCAGGGTCTGGTGCTGGGAAAATCATTCTGGGCTGAGCAAAGGGATGGCAAAGAGCTCACGTCCTCACAGGCGATGGAAACTGCAAGGACACCGTGTGCTCCACCAGCTCTCGCAGTCAAATGGGAAATAACGCTTTCCCAAGTTCATCCACACAGTAAATATTACATACATAGGAACTATCAATAAATAACTATCAATGCTTCACATTTTAAACTATTTGCCATTAAAATTCTCAAATCACAGTAACTTTATATTTGGCTAATAAACAGGGATAAGAAGAGATCCCGAAATGGGATTCGGTACAGCAATAAAAGAGGAAATAATCTTTGAAGAAATTATGTTAAGAACAAACTCTAACTGCATTAAATAGTAACAAGTCATGGTTTCAATCACCAGCCAGGCAAGAGTTCGATAATCTCTGGTGTACAGCATATAAATCTGTGAGTACAACAAATTAACTTTAATTTATGGACTGCAAAGGTTACCTTCCACCACCCTCGCCTCGCTCCAGAAACCAGGGGAAGCACGTTCGCTCCAGGTACACACCGAGACCAACAAAGTCACCGACTTCGCTGGGGTGATCTCACATGAGCAAGAGCACAGAAGTGAGTTATTCCTGGAAATTACTGCTGCAAGAGACGTCGAAATTAAATTTGCACACAGAGCAGCAGGGAGGAGGCTGCCCCCACCACCCCGAACCCACCCCAACAGTGTTTCACGGGGTTGTATCAGCAGTACATGAAGTTCTATAAAAATTCAGTGAGAAAAAAGCTCCATGTTTAGCGTGTAATTTCGGCAGCAATTTAGATACGATCAATTGCACTAATTAGTTTCCTTTATTATTTAAAAATAAATTTATTATTTGTTAGTTTTTATTATTTAAAAACAAAATTTAAACCGTGTCCCTTTAACAGTCACCTGAAATCAAAGGGAAGGAGCTTCCTGAGAAGCCCATGGATGCACAGAAGAGAATCATTACACACCTATTCAATGAAATATTAACAAGAGGTTTATTCTTTGAATTAATTTTATTAACGTTTTCTCCAAACACGACACAGTATTGCAAAAAATCCACAACCGCAAGGTACAGTCTCCTTAGCTTCCAATTTTTTTTTTTTATTTATCTGAACTAGAAGCTTGCAAAGAAAAGGCAGATTTCACCAAAACATTATATGAGGTATGTGATGACATACAGTAATTATGTTCCTCGGAACACACAGGTATTGATGTATAAATGCTTTAACTCTGAAAAATAAAACGCGCAGCGATGTGCTGCAGGGGGCTGTACATGAGGCTCCCACCGACACCAGATTCTGCTTTTGCATCAATAACAGATCCTCTGCAATTATAGGATGTTTTTACTTCCGATGAAGTACAAAATTGAGCATGAATAAAAAAGGGCAAACCTTACACCCCGTGCACCTGGGCTGAGCAGTCTGGAACTCCCGGCTGGGCTGAGGGCACGCGGCTCATCTCACCCGCTGCTTCCAAACCAGCCACGCTGCTGTTAACGAGAGGTACATGATCATCCAAAAATAAACAGCCCATGACATCCACTGTATTGTGATGTCAAATAAATATTTCTACAGCACCCCTTGCTGTGAATCCATATCCCCCTTTGGGGAGAAACAGATAAAATGGCAAAAAAGAAAAAAAAAAGGTAAAAAAAAAATTGTATCTATCCCAAAACAACACAGTAAATATTAAATATTTTATTGTTGGCACGTCATTTGCCAATAAGTAACGACAAACCCATAAATAATAAAAAATCAGTAATAAATTTGGTCCCTAAGAAACTGCAGTCTTAACTGTTTGTCAAAGTCATCCAAGAGCAAAATACAAGAAAAACCGGAGCCGAACCCAGCCCGGCACTAGGCAGTCTCCTCGTTCACCAGCAACGGCTCCACTTCCAGTGCCACCAAACCCGGCTGTCTCTCCTTGTGCTGGCGATACAGGACGAACTGCACAGTCACCTGTTATTTTGGGGTAAGGAAGCAATTAACCAGGACACAGAGGTAGCACTTGCAGCACTGGCTTTCAATTCAAACCAAAATAAGCTGCACAGAACAAAAGCAGCCATCCATTTCGTTCTGGCAGAGGCTCTGAATACCACAGTCCGCAGAGGAAAGCTTTAAACTTGCTGTAGCTAATTCCTGTACTGTAGTGTAAGTATGATCCATTTATTTAATCCTGGCTGTGGAATTTTCTGCATTAGCATATAACCTTTTCCAAATCCGACTTAACGCTCATTTTCAGTCCTTCTTTGTGGCAAAAAGTTTAATCGTGTTTTACTCGCAACGCTAGAAAAGGGAACGGAAAAACTCTGAACTCAAAACTTCCAATCCCCTTGGTTATACGGCTCAAATACACATTAAAAATGTCCCTCACTGCCTCATCCTCGTGCTTGCCAGGCTCCCACGAGTGAAATTCATTCATAAGAGGAACAAGGTTCACCTGGGAACAATGCGGCATCACACATATCATCCTGTGGTCTGGACACTGTGGGCTGGGCTAAGCGAGGATGCTAGTAAGGAGGGGAACTTGTTAAAAACTCTTCCTAGCGATCGATCAGCAGGGCCTGATCAGAAGACAAAATTCTCATTTCCTGAAAAATTTTCGTTTGGTATTTACAGGCAATGACATGCAGACACCACTGTGAGTCAATATTTAACGCTGTTTTCAGCACAGAATTGTGCAATTAGACACAATTATTTATTTCTATTGTAAAACAGACCATTAGGAAATACTGCTAATGTGAAAAGAATTACCAAGGGTGTACTTGTCCTTCTTGATGGTTTCAGCTCTCAAACAGAATGACTGACTTTGAGCGTAGGGAGTCTTTAAATTAAAAAAAAAAATCAGAGGTGTGTATTTAGAAAAGACAGGAGAGATTTCTTCCACTTCAGAATTTTTGCTAGGTGGTTGAAGAGTTTTATACTTGAGTACTGAACTTGATACAAATCACTTTGTTTTCTGAAAAAGACATCATTTTGAGATATAAAAATATCACACAAACCTCTCCAGCTATGCCCTTCCCTTACATATTCTATTCTATTCTATTCTATTCTATTCTATTCTATTCTATTCTTATTCTATTCTATTCTAATTCACAGCACAGCATCTTACAGAACAGAGATTTCCTAGTCACAGTAGATCAATATGGAAATGATGTGAAATGCAAACAAAGTCCACCGTACACTCATATACGTTCAGCTTTCACGGAGCCTGGATCACCACTACTGTTAGACATAAAATGCCATTTAAAAAATGAAATGGTTTCTCTGGGAGTAAATCTGACACAGAATTCTACCAGAAACACTTTAGATCAGTTGGCTGGTAGACAATGGCTGTGAGAAGTTGGAGGCTAGTGTATGTGATTATTTATAAAAATAAGGAGAGAAAAAAACCCCAACTTTCTGGGAGGCCTGGATGAATGGAGAGGAAATTCTCTACACCCGAGGCAGAGCCCCAGGAATTATCCCACCTTTCCGAAGCTTTCCAGCATCCCACCTCTGAGGCCGCCCAACTAAAGACTAGACAGGATTTCCTTCAGAGACAGCAGGTCAGCACTCCTTTTTTTGTCTTTCTGTAGTATTATGTGGGGAAAGCTTTCTTCCTAGAGCTTAACAAATTAGTTTTATAGCATATATAGCTACCACTTAAATTTCCTTTTTCTTTTTTATAGGCCTTACTGTACTTGCAGCTGAGCACCTCCCCAAGTCTTAACAGCTGCACTGGTGGAAAAAAGATTATTTGCTGAAATAATCCTGTGGGCGCGGGAGAAGCCCGGCCGTAGCACTGTGCATCAGCACCCTCAGCCACCAAGCTGGCAACAGCGACTGAGCTTCTAAGGAGGACGAAATTATAAACACACGTTATGTGGAGTCCATCAAACGGTATTTCCAGAATTTGTTTTTGTAGCATACGTATTCAGCCGCTCGCATTTTTTAAATAAATGCTGAACTGGCAAGACTACTTGATATAGGAACTAACTTGCTGCTCAAGTCTGACTTTTTGGGGGAAATTTTTAAGCACACAAAGTGGAGGAGACAACCAAACTGACTTCTCAGAGTAAAGTTCGTGACAGTCACAGAGCTAGTGTATCAAACTGGTTTCATTACACTAAACAATTTAAAGACAATTCAAAAAGCGAAACAGTTTTGAGACAAAAGCAGGTATTTACAGGAGGGCAGAGAAGAGGCTGTATGTTTGGCTGGGAAACTCTCCTGGCTGAATTGTCAGGTCGGACTTATATTCTTTGCACAGTGTAATTAAATGACAAAGCGTGATGTTGTGTGGAAGTATATAATGGATTCCAAGTGGTTGTCCTGCAGATCACAAAAGGTGCAAGAGAAGAGCCCGTGTACAACAGCTTGGCTCTTGCTGAATGTACTTTGGCTATCTAGTAACAACCTGGCTACACTTAATGAAAAGAAGAACATGTGGAAGATTTGAACACAGTTCTCTGACAATAGGGTGATGTCAAATAATAAAAAAAAAAATCTTGGTAAAGGGCTTTGTCTGAACTAAACACAAAGCTGAGCTGTTTGGTTTTGGTGGGAGCAGGGGAGGAAGCAAGCAGGGTAAAAGAGGGCAGCAGACTTACAGAAAAGGACAAAGTTTTCTGGAAAAACTTGCACTAGATTCAGTCTCTTGGAAACTTTGTGATGGCTGCTGCTAAAAGTCTAAGGGTAGAACTGGTCATAAATGGATTTAGTATTTTAACATGTAGTATTGCATCCTTGCGTACCAGTGAAACACAGAATAATCATGCACATAAACCAAAGCTCTAATCGAGTCTGCCATGGAACTCTAAAGCAGGCAAACCGGGACGTGGTGGCTCTGGCACGGCACCCAATCAGGCCCGTTAGACCTTGGGCTTCCTGGTTTCTTGAGAAATTCCAACCACCTTCCACTGGGAAGCAGCAGTTGGAAGGAAACATCTCCTGCAAAAAGAAATCGTCTCCAATTTATAATTCAAATGTGTAACGCTATGCAACTCCTCTTCAAATGGAAAGGAGGACAAGTCATACTTTACAAGCAATTGGACACTTCCACTATTTACTGCAAATAACTGGCTTATTGTACAACCAAATAACTTTAACTGGAGACAGCACGGAAACGGGATGACCGTGTTATCCTGTTAAAGCAAGCCGAAACAACTCCAGTGTAATCCTGCACTAAGTGACGCCGGAGCTGCTGGAGCTATGATCAGGAGTCCATTTGCTCCTAAAAATAGTCAATGCCAGCTGTGTCAGATGGAAGCAAAAGAATACTGCAGCAGACACAGAGTAAGTGAACTCTTAATCCTTCCTTGGGCCTTGAGAAATGAGAGTTTATTTTCCACCTAATGAAACTCTGGCCACTATCAGAAACAGAGTCTACTAGAATTAGGCAATTTCTGCAAATGCTCCTCAAAAGAGAGACTGTCTGTCACACAATGATCAGTTATGAAACACCTCCCTCTTAGAAATTATGACTTTTTGGTTTCATTCCTCTGTTTTCCAAAACCCAGGTGATCCTGTTCTTCATTTTCTGGTCTAACGTGGCGTATCATTTTGTTAAATTTTTTATTTTCTTGCTTGGCAAGAGACAGTAATGAAGCTCTCTTTTAAAGAGCATTGACTTCCATACCTTCAGGGCTTCTCCAAGCAGGAGGTCTGCTTTTGTTTCCTCTTGATTACAAATACTTCATACATCTTCAACTAACACTATACACTTGACTAGATTCCTATAAGCTCCTCAACCTGATTTGGAAGCATCTGTTTTCAATATAATTTGAACTGGAGAGCTGTTAGCAAGATTGGATTCAGACCCCAATCAGGCCAGAACCCAGAAATGAATGTCATCTGCACACTGGCACTGCAATCCCGGGGCAGGGCTCCCAGAGGGGGGAGGCTTGTGGCCAATATAAAAGTTCCTGTTCAGAGTACATAATGGAAAGGCATCTGCAAATATGTACATAATGTACTGTAAGGGTCATCAAGATCAAATTCTAGGGGGTTTTGGGTAAATAAATACTGGTCGGTTTATGTTTCCAGCTGGGGGTGGAAGAGAGAGTCATATTCACGGAACAAAAGCCCTGAGCGCTCAAACCAGCCCCAAGGGCTAGGAACCCCAAATCCCTACAGTCTGCTCCTGTGAAAGAAACGGCATTGTCTCAAAAGATAACACGACAATCTATTTCAAAACTGGCCACGGATCACAGTTCAGTCTCACCACTGTAGTGGAGGGAGCGCTGTGTTCCCATGACGCAGAATGTTTTACGAAACTGCCCACTCGCACCGTCAGGGCTGGGGATGCAGCAAGCCCAGACGGCTATTCCGAACAACAGTGTAATTGAACAGTCCGTCCAAAGGGCAGGGTCAGCTGTCCCACCGCTAGCCTAATTGGAGCAGATTATGAAATTACTTTAATCAGAAAGACATGACTGATGCCTGGGAATCATAACTTCTGGAAGTGTTCCAGGTAAATCTGGTAAAGAACTTCCTTTTAATATGGAACGGATTAACGCAATATGCTTCAGCACAGTCCTGAAATCACTCTTCATTTCATCCTGTTTTATAGCTTGAGTTCATGGAGCTAAAGACCAAGATGGTTTCAGACACAAATCTAAAATTCTTACTTTAGGAAAAGATTCAGAAAATCTACTCTTAAGTGAAAATACAAGCTATAGTAACCAGACAGGTGACTATAAACTTGTAGGGGACAGTAAGACCAAGTGCCACCACATCACTGTTCACTCGGCTTTTAAAGCAAAAGTACAATATCACTTTAAACATTTTGCTTTTAATTTCTTGATCACAAAATGCTAATGCTCAATGTAGAAAGAGCACAGCTAACAACAACTAATATACTCTGGGCATCTTACGTACGTCCCCTGCATATAAGAATAAACAATTACAGTGTTTTAAGTCTGCTCAGGACTTTCAAGAGACTGGGATACTAATCTCGAGAACTGTGCAGTTGGTTAGCCCTTAGCACGACTCTGTGAGGATAGCGGCTGGTTTGCAGAGGCATTCAGTGTCTTGCTGCATTTCTGCAGCATTTCTTTGTTAAGTGCTATTTTCCGAAACTAAGCTTGCCAAAACCAGCATTGTTTGTCTCTGACGTTAATGCAATCTTGCAATAACACTTACAATTTCCCCAAATTCTCAAAGCTATAATTCTATACTTGTATTTAAAAACAACAAGGCTTGGGATTTGTTTTGGTTGGTTTGTTTGCTTGTTTGGGGTTTTTTGTTTGTTTTTTTACATGTATCAGACAGGAAACTAAGAAAAACAGCACAAAGTACAAAACCTCTCCCCCCAACTTTTAGTATAGGCTGCAAGACATAAATTAAACTGTGCAATGAGCTTTAATGTTGATATTGTCTATAAACTTGTTATTCTTATAAAGAAATATTATCATTAAAAGCACACAAATTATTGTTCAGAAAGACGTTAAGATTTTATGATCAGGTTAGAATCATAGAAAAAAAATGATTAAAAAATCCACTTAATTTCTGATCTACTTATTAAAAAACCTATTCTGAGAAACTCTAACATGAAAAGGATACAAAAATATCTATAAACAAAACTCCAAAGCTCCCAATGAGCCACGGAAGATGGTGTAAAAAGTAGAGGGCCCGTGAAGATTCAGTAGCTGGCATCTTTAAAACAAGGCTCAGTCCATACGTACAGTTTCCCATCATGGCTAATGCAAACAGCAGGTAAGAGGTGCCTTCCGTTGATTTTCTTCGGAACTAAAGACAAAGAAATTTTTACAGAAGTAACGTTAAAACATGCATCACAGTAGCCAATTATAGATACTTTTAGCATTTTGTACTATAGCTCATCCAAAGGCTCTCAGTCATTCTTGTCCTCCTCTTCCTAGGCTCTGAATCCACCGACCTTAGTACTTTCAGCACGTATCGCTGAAAAGTACAGGAATTGTTACAGCTCCTAGAAGCAGCTCCGCTTGACGTAATTTTTATGTAAGCAGCAAAGACAATCTGCTTCCAAATGATATTTAGACCTTAAGAAATCTGTTGCTCCATCAGTCTGTTTAGTGGATCTTTTTGAAAATATTGTGGTATTCCAGCTGTGATGGAATAGGTAAAGAGGCAACATGAACAGGCTTGGAAATAAACTAATCATTCCCACGATCAATCAAAATGCCTGCATGCAACTGACAATGTAAAACCTTCGGGTCTTCTGCTGGTTTTCATTTTATTTAATATACTGATAGTGAACAGGCTGTGGGGAAAAAAAGGTCAGTAATGGCACCTTTGTGGAAAAGGGGCTAAAATTCTAAACTAATTTGTCTCTGATTCTAACTTTTGATCCCATGGTTGGTTGCTGAAGGTAGAATAGTTTGGAGAAAAAAAAGGGAGATCTCACTTGCTCACGACAACAATCACCCCAAGGATGTTTCTGCACATATCTGATAAATCTAGATGTAAATAATTCACTTCCTTTTCCCCTGCCAATCAATCCTCTTCCATCAATCAAAGGCCATCATTTTCCTAAAATTCTCACCATCCTCCTCTGAATGGGGAAAAACCCAACCCTTTTTTTTCTTTACCATTTGAGAGAGTCACAAAAGCAAAGTAGGGTTTCAAGTTCAGAGGGCTCACTGCTAGGGAGAATCCAACATCTAAAGCAACAGAGAGTATTTTGTAAAACATACAAGTATACTTAGCAAAAAATCTACTTACATTTTTGTACAGCTGAGGAAATCTACTTCCCAAGTAAAACACACAGGATATATAGCCACAAATGAAGCCTGACATTTCAATCATATCAAGAGAGTTCTGAAAAAGCAAGGTACAAATATTTTGGCAAGAATGTCTTCAGGCATTTCAGAGGATTAAACCGAGAGTCCGCTGTCTGATTTTCTGGACAGAACTCCTTTCAAAGCAGTTCAGTGCCACTCTTCAAATGACCGCAGAGGGCTAGAAGGGGTTTAATCTGTATCTCACAACAATGCACTCTGCTGCATCATAACCATGACTGAGATCAAAACTAGTGCTGGGCTTTAGGATGCAACACTAATATCCATCCAGTCCTCCTGCTAAAAAAGCCTGGGCACAATAATTCAAACCAAAGCTAAGGACTGTAGCTAGGGCCACTAAAAAAATGAATCACCCTGTCTGGAGAAAGCAAAATACCCATTTTTCACAGTTTAAGAGTTGTTAGTTTTCTCACTGTAGCTGTGTTTGGAAAATAAGCTGCTTCCCTGCTGGGCAATGTTGCTGGATTACAATTATTTCACTGGCATTAGTATGAAGGCCATCAGATCACCAGAATGGCCTGTGAACTTTGCTGCTGAAAGGACAGCAGCAGCAGGTACAATTGCAGTTTTCCACTTTTATTGATTTGGCTTGGACTGTGTAGTCTCTACATGGATGTCTACAGAATCGGACACAAGCAGAAAGACAACACGTACACACGGTATTTCGCAGAGCAGCACATCCTAATGACCCGAGGGACAGAATAAGCCCGAAACACAGGAAGCTGCTAAAAGTAGTTCTATAACTTCTTTTTTTGCAGTGTATTTTCCATAGTTAAAACATTCACATTGTGCCACGTCTATGATTGTTAAATCATTGTTAAAACATCATCCAAATTTCTTTAAAGCTCAGATCTTTTCAAGACACTTTTGGGTGGGATTTTTTTGGAATGGAAGCAGGTAAGAACTTACATTACTTCTTTCGATTCCTGTACTCCGGTCTTGGTTTCTCAGTAACAGCAGGCAGAGTAAAATAACACACAGTCCTATCCACACCACGATCCAGGTTATACAGAAATTCTTCAGGCTTTTGCTGCCTAGAATGACGTACAAACGAATTATCTAAAAAATAACATCTGATGTTGATTTGAGGTTACTTTTTGTTTGCAATATAAATACGTAAATTTAAAGGTACAATTTCATGTATCTTTTTCTTGGCAACAATGTAAGCCCACCTCTTTCTTCTGGGCTCGGTGCCCACCCTTGCTCACTATCATAGTTGTGCTCTGTCTTTGTGCAACAACGGAGGGGAGCAGTGCAGGAACAGGAGGGAACTCCTTAAATAGACATTTCTACCAGGCGAGAAAACCTTTGTGCTCGATTCATCTCTTACGTTAGCTCCTAATAGTTTACTACGAAATAATAGCTGGTAAACAGAAAACTGGTAAGTAGAATAGAACGTAACAGTTTCTTTCAACACATCTTGATTAAAAACTGCAAAAGCAAGGATATTTGAAAGTTAAATTAACAAAAATAAATACATTTATGATAAATACGTCATCTAAGTGCTGTGCTGAACCAGTGTCTACGTCCATTGTTAGCTCGATATCAAGCCTCACCAAGACTCTCATATGCAAAGACACAGACTCCATCTACCAAGTCTCCACAGACACCTCCAAGACAACTTGCAAACCGCAGACAAGCCTGCAGAACTCGGGAGCTGCGTTATCTGTACCTACAAGATGCTGGTAAAGTCCTGCGGTCGCTGTTACCAGTGGAACAAACTGCCGTACGGCATTAGTAAGCCTACTCTAAAGACCCATAGTCTTAATAACACAGAAAAACTGACCAGCTTGTCTGGGGTAACTGCTGCAGGACTGGGTATGGAAAAGCCTCTCGCACGGCTGTAATCACGGTACCACTCCTCCCTCCCCAGCCACGCAAACCAGTGAGCTGAAACAGACGCTGGCAGTTAAACACACAAAAGCCCGTGTTGGTTTCCAAGGGCAGGCAGCAGGAAGGAAATCTCTTCAGCACTGACCTATCTCCAGGTTTATTATCAGTTCCATATTGAATGAATCTGCTTTATCCCTATTTAGTCTGCCGGGCAGGCATCTGGTTTACTTCAGCTTTTTGTTACCTCTGCTGCACCATGATCTTCTTTGATAATTTCCTTTTTTTTTTCCCCTTTTTTAGATTGATGAGTTAATGTTTTTCATTTTTGATACAATGTGAAGAGAGCTTTCTGTCTGCCACTTCAGTCAAAACAGTAGTCCTACGAATACCACAACTACTGCCAGGATTTTATGAAGCACAACTCAAGTAACTTCATTCCCCTTGAATGTGTTTTTTAACTATATGTATCAAAACAGGGCACATGAAGATGGCAAGATATTTTATGATATAAGCAAATAAAGTCAGTTTTAAATCAACATGGGGAACCTAACCAAACCACATAAAGAAATAATGCTTCCTTTCAATTTATACATGTATTTGGGTAGCTGTAAGTAGATAGTAAAACCATGGAGGAAGTTAAACTATGGAACCAAATTCCACAAAATTACTGCATTTTGTATGTCTTTATAAACTGAAAGTACTACATGGAAAATGTTTACAGATATTACCCGGGAAAGCAAAGAGAAAGGCAGAAAGGCAGAGAAGAGAAAGGGCAGGATTTTCACAAGAGCCTGAGAAAATTGGAAGCAACAGGCCTAACAACTTCAACCTGCACCGGTGCATTCTGTATTTTCATCCCTCTGACAAAAATGTATTTAAATGCTATAGAAGGTATCAAAGTAAAGAGTGTGCTACACTTTAATTGTTGCAAAACCTTACATTTTGTCATCTGCTGATTCTTGAGCTTGTAGTAGACAAATTGTGAGATCATAATTATATCCATGTTAACGTAAAAAATGGCAGTGACAACCTGAAAGAGAAGATACATTTGCTTGGTCAGTATCCAAATAGTTCAAAATACCTTAACTGAACGGAAATTCTGCTTCATAATCATAATGTGAATGACAAATACCAAAGCGCTGCCAAAAAAGAAAAAAAATAAAGAGTTTCCAGTAGAAAGCAGGTTAGGCTGCTGCAGATGAACACAGTGTAAAGCTTATGCAACAGGGACCTGCTGACACAATCACAAAAGCTGCTCATTTTCCAGGAGGCACAGCATAAATTCCTACCTGGGCAGACTG
Organism: Syrrhaptes paradoxus; assembly: GCA_013400615.1. Classification (NCBI taxonomy): domain Eukaryota; kingdom Metazoa; phylum Chordata; class Aves; order Pterocliformes; family Pteroclidae; genus Syrrhaptes; species Syrrhaptes paradoxus. Next base: position 100,172 of record VZTO01001237.1, on the reverse strand, counting down.
AGAAATCCTTCCTGCCCAGAAGCTCAAGTCTGCTCCACCTAGTTTCCCAGCTTTGGAAGTTATTAATCTTACTCAGCGCCTCTTCCCTCAATAAGACAAACCCGACCTTTTCTCTTCCCCTTTTCATACTGGGGAGCTGGAATGGTTAGTGCTACGTGCTAAACTGTAAAAGAGAAGACAACTCTGTCTACCCTTGGGTCCATCTCCAGCTTGACCTGCTACAAGCTAAACACCACAAATTCCTTCCAGCCCTATTTGCCCTGCAAGCCTACTTTGCAGCTGAAACTTAAATGCAAATTCCCCACATCATTCATCACTGAGTAACGCCCAGTGAGTCTCTCCAAACGTTAATTACAAGTGTGAAATCATTCCTATAACACAGAACAAGATCAATGTAAATATTTGGGAAACTATGACTTTTTTATGGATGGTAGATGAGTGAACAGAACACAAAACCATTTTCTTTCCCAGCACGTACTTCACTGTGCAATATTAAGTTAACCTAGAGTGTAAAGAGACAGTTTGAAAAGAATAAATCAAAAAGTAGGAAAATTGACAGATTACCTGGATTGGCAGTTGATTTGTTAAATAGCAGCCTACAAAATTTGTAAGATCTCCAGCTATCCAACACAGCAGAAAGCCCAAAGACAGCGCTTGATCCACTCTTCCATTCTGACAGGCAATGTAAATTTGACTGGCACAAATTCCAGAAGTAATTGTAAAATAGCGTAAGCAAAAAAAATGTTTAATAAGCTCAGAAGTACATTTTTCAAAATCTAAAGAAAAGATTAAAACTCTAACCACAAGAGACCTATCACAGCAATACTCCACTTAGCTTTTGAAGAAGAACTCAGGATCACTATAGCTCCCCATGTCTTACTCTAACATCACAAAAGGCTCAAATCACAACCTCATTACTGCTTGCATGTGCTCCTTTTTTGTGGCCTGCACTGAAATACCATTTTCTGGACACCAGAACTATGTCATAAGCATTTTTTATTTGTCTGCTATAAATACCTGCCTTTAAAACACTGAAATAAGAAAACCTGTTATTTATCATAGAAGGGCTAAGAACGAACAAAGCCTCTGACAGTGCAGTTGACAACTACACTTATGCCTCTAAACTGGAGAACTGTTATTCAGATTCACAATGGGGACTACGAAGCAATCCCAAACGTGAGTCCATTAGACCTATCTTGATGAATTCCATGCTCACCAAGATGACAGTTTTAATGTAAAGTCCCCCTTTCAACTAATATTTCAACTAATATTTCTGAAGCTCCACAGCTGACTGAGAGTGGTTTTATTTTGCTTGATTTCCACAGCCCTTTTACTAGTTCAGTAAATTATATCCCCGTATGGGGACAGCCTTTGGAGTCAATCCCATTTTGTTTCAGGCATTTCCACCTGCTGGGAGCATTTCTACTTTTCCTTTGTCATCTCCTCCCTACGTATCTGAAACCTGAACCCAGTGCCAGGGACCAAACAGCAACTGATTTAGCACTACCGAAGCGCTAACTCACGTGCTGCTTCTGACCTTTTCTCAACCCAAATGTCACTGGCAGGAGCCAGCACGACAGTACTGGGGACAGAGCATGTGGTTTAAATAAACACCGCGCCAGCTTCTGCTGCAAGTGTGCCTGCGTGTGCACGCACATCTCAGGGTGCAGGAGATAAGAGGGAAGAGGTGATTTATTCTCATTTGCTCTAAGTGGCAGGGATTAGTGTCAAGTCAGTACAACGGAACAGTACATCAAGCTCATTTGTCAACCACCAAATATTGTTGCAAACATGAACAACATGCTTCTCTGGCATATTATATCTGTATTATACAGATAGAGAAACATATACAAGATAAAATTTTTTAAAAAGGCAGCTTTTGAGAAAGGCTGCAGGCAAGATTACTCATGTTTGAATCTGAGGAGTGCTTAAGACTTTAAACTTACGGTAGTGCAGCAAACAGAAAACAGACAATGGAAATCAGCCCTACGACAACGCTCCAGTACTCCCACGCGTTCTCGGCACATTCTTCTAGGAGATGCCAAATCCACGGTGTTCCATTTATGCACAATCTCCTATTCTCTATTCGGGAGATATTGAAAGCATGTGTATACAGCTGAGAAGCCATCGTTCCTGGACCGAGATTCAATTTCAGAAGTTTATTTCTGCCTCTGTTTTTACCCCATGCAAATCCGCAAATCCGTTTACCAGTGCTGAATATCCTCTGTGAAAAGCCCTCTGCATCCAGACGGATGCTTGATACCACAGTTATTTCCAATCTCATAAAGGAACCTGCCAAATTCAAAGAAATAAATACAGGCAGTGTGAATAAGACATTAACTGTACAATGCTTGCTTATATTTATTGCTTACAGAAGAGAAGTTGGACTTCCAAGAAAGAAAAATACTTTGTGGTCTCATTGCATTCATTAGCTCTTGACAAATATGCAACACTCCAGATTTATGTCACTGTAGCATTGTAGTTTGAGGTTGTGTTAGACTGAGACTGCCAGTTACGCTGAGGTGCCAGCAAGCTGCTACGGGGTAAAGTCAACCAAGCAATTTATTTGCACTTAGGACCAAAACTCTGATTTTCACGAAAACATAAACATAAACATAACGTTGCTTTCTATGCAACTAATTTCAGGATAATGTAATGAAAAAGAAGTCACTTATGACTGAGGTTCCAGCAGAGCTCTAAGGTCTACTTGATCTAGGTAGCTCATCAGACCAACAAGTGATTCGTACAGTGTCCAAAGAGTTGTGTTATTTAATACTCCTGAGCAAAGACAGAATAAGAAACTTGCACAAAGCAAACGTAGGGTACTCCCATCCCCAACATCCCCAGAATGAAACATCATAGTACAGTTCGGCTTAAATTTTGAAGCAAGGGAGGGTTGAGTTTGACCTCCAAACATATTTTATTGTAGCTGGTTATAATAATTCTGGAGATTTTTTGTTACTGTTAAAATATCCATCCTATTTGAAATTTCAGTATTTACTTAGAAGGCTAACTACTACAAAACAGAAGAAAATTTTAACAAAAATGCAGAATTAACTAATACTATTCCTTGAAACTTCCTGCTGACAAAAAACAGCTGAGTTCCCACTCATTTTGATGACAATTTAAGTCCTCTGAAGGTTAATAATTCCTCATACAGAGGAGTCTTAAATCAGCTAGCTATTAAGGAAAAAAGCCAGAGCAAATCACTGTTTAAAAAAAAAACCCCAAAAATAAGTACTGTACCAGTAGGTTCACCTGTTTAGTATTTAAAGCCAGATGTAGAACCAGTAACAAAAAATGCTGAAAATTTCTAAGACCATCTGGAACACCTCAGACGCACAGCAAATTCAGAAAACAGGAAGAAATAAATACTGAGGTATAAGAGCATCCCCCTAGAAGTGAAAAAGTTATTAAATATCTCACAAACAAGAGTCCCCAAAGGCCTGATGTTTGTGGCTGGGATTTTTGATGTTCTTCACTCCGTACACAGGAGGACAGGGCTTGGAAGGGCTGGCAACATATCCTCTCTGCAATGTGACTGGTTGGAGCTACCCTTGTTATCCATCAAACTACTTTTAAATCTTGATGGAGTTTCACAAAGTTTGCTGTCATAGAACATCATTCACTATGAAGTTCGGACTCACTTTGCTAGTCATCGAGAAACCTGCTTTTTCTTTTCATGAGACTTCAGGTATCTGCGGTACTGGAACAAGTTTTCCGCAGAAACCAGCTGCCTCTCAAGAGAGCTGTCATTGTTGTACCTAAACCAAATAAACGATAAAAAAAGAGCATGCATTCATACACTGAGAATTGACCGTAGCCTATCAGATATATTCAGCTGATACTGGTGAAGTTATTAGATTTTGTAGCCACTTTTGAAAATAATTTTTAAAGTTAAAAAAAAAAAAAAAGTTGTGAGTAATGTTTCAAGTACGGTTTCCCATTCTGGTACTCTGCAGCCATGTAGGGTCTTACCAACCACTAAAAAGGGAGAACTATCAAAGTACACACTGTACTTAGGCAAGCGTTAGGCATGAACTTTCAACCATCATTTGTAAACATGGTAACAAAAACCTAACACATTTTATTAAGCTTCATCCCAAAATGCCCATTTCAAGATTAATAAAATGTCAGATGTAAAAAAAAAATAAAATTGAAAGATTGAACATGGTATTTTAAAACCATGTCTGAAAAATTAGGTTTAACATGGTATTTAAAACCATGCATGAATATCATAACTGCGGTTGAACTCATGCACGCAAGAGTTCTCTTATAAGATCAAGGATTATGTGGTAGCAAGTCTAAACAAGGCAATTGAGACCCAGCCACCTGATCTTAGGCTATACCCTGCTCCAAAACCCCGCAGCTATTACAGAAAACCAAACAGTTTAAAAAGTGGCAGGAATTAAGACAGGCCACTTACACTTCCCAGATGACTGGAGACTTGAGCGTTGGCCTCCTGCCACACAACACACTTAACACATTTAAAGCATGTGGATATTCTCGGGTTCCTATTACTTAACAGCATTTACACAGTAGAATAATATTTGTGTTGCCAGTCCTTGTGACCATATTTTTAATCTTACAGTAACTGCTATTTTTCTTAAATCCCCAGCATGAGCCCAATCACCAAAACCAGCAATTCCACCAGTGGCTGGAACAACTGGAGGCCGACAACTAAACGTATCGGCCACGAAACCTGAACTCCTCCTGGCTTTGTCGGGAAGGCAGAAGGCAACGCTGCCAGTGTCTGATCCTCAGGTATGTGCACACCTGGGCTAGGTGCGCCACATCAGGATACACCCTTCACCGGACAACCTGTCTTCCGACACTGAAATATTCCATAACCACCCTTCCAGCTCAAAAGAATGGTGTTTGAGCTAGACCAGTACAGAGAGTTCCCTCCCCCAATATGTAGTCTTGCATGAGATATGAAATTTTCCTCAACGTTTAAAAAAAAAGTTTCATGTTTCTGCTGTTGCATTAAATGCTTTCCACCTGAAAAGTGGATAAGAGGACTGCTATGACATTTCTTTTCTTCCTATAGTGTTTAAGTTGTCAAAAAAGTAATATTAAAAGGTGATTTATGTTCCTATAACAATTCCTTGCCTGTAACCTCATATTCTTTCTTAGGTTACAGCCCAAATGCTAGTTACTACCATTTGGAAGTTACAGTAAAGGTGTTAGTTAACTCGGAACCTTGACGCCACACCTTTCTGAAAAGGTTTACTGTTTGTCTATCCAGAAATAAAGCCGTTACAGTGCAAGATATTTGGTAATAAGGAATCAGTAGCTTGAGACTCCTGTTTGGACACTCTTTTTGTTATTTTAATCCCTTACTCTGGAGTAAAAATGTGCAAACATAAGTAGTCAAGGGTTTAAAAGTGAAATCCACTTCATTAAGAATAGCTCCACAGCATGGACAGGGGAAATCAAGCTTCCCCTGGAACTTGGGACACTTGCCACAGATCCTCTGCCTCTCCACTGCCAAGCTGCCGGGAACATCCTCGTGCTCTGGCCGCGGCATCTTCTTGGATGTCAAATAACGAGACATCGCGAGTAATGTGTGAAGATGTCAGATATGCGTGTCTGGCAGGTTTGCAAGTTCTCTAAATAGCAGCTAACAGCGGCTTGAAATCCAAAACGATGTTCAGCCGCAGAGTATTCATAATTTAATTTCTCCTGGGAAAAAAGAGAAAGTGGAGCTAAGCTAAGGAGTAAATCAGGGCTTCTTCAAACACTTCCCAATATTAACCTGGTCACCAGGTTTTGTCTCCAGCTATTCTTTAAACACATTTTCACACAGTCCCGATTGGAAATATTGCCTCTTCGGGGCTGATGATAATGCACGAGCACATTTTACCTGGAAACCAAGCCCAGCTCTCACAGAACGCTTCCAACCTGGCTTGAAAAATTAAAAACAAACCCTAATTAGTGCATTTTTCAGAAGAGCCCGGGGGGCAGCCCCAAAGCCCCGGGGCACCCCATCCCCTGGGGAAAGGGGGTTCAAGAGCCGGGGGTCCCGCAGCCAGCAGCACTCTCCCGGCTCCCTGCAGACCCCGGGGGTCGTGTGTCCCCCCCC
>VZTO01001237.1:55168-92261 GCA_013400615.1 Syrrhaptes paradoxus | reverse complement strand
GCCCTGGAGCCGCAGCCCTGAGGCCGGTGTCTCCCCTCGCTCCCTCAGCCCCGGTCTCGCCGTGGAGCCGCAGCCCCGAGGTCGGTGTCTCCCCGAGACAGGGGAAGAGCTGGTGCGGTGTGAGAGAAGCGGGGCCGAAGGAGAATGCGGTGCTGTGAGGCACAAGGAGGCTGTCTCCACAGGATTCGGTAATGTTTCTTGCCAGGGGGAAGCTAACACAGCCCTGTGTGGATGAAGGTGCCTGAAGTGCCACTTAAAAGGTGCCAAAAACAGTGGAGTTTCTAAGACCTGGGTGGTTATGTCAGCTTCTCCCCCTTTTATATAAATTTGTCAGTTTCGTGCCTGCACGGTGCAGGTACGTGGAGCTGGAGAAGCAAGGTTTGGCCCCTTCCCCTTCATTTACCCCAGGGGCGATGCCCACCCGCCCTTTGCCACCCCAGGCTCTGCTCCGAACTCCACGGTGGCCTTTCCCTGCGGTGCCCGTGCCCACGGAGCCCTGGCGGCCCTGCAACACCGCGTTTTAATTTGATCGGTAACGGCAGCTGGTGATCTGCGATACAAGAAAGTCTAGTGAGCAGGCCTGGGATCTTTGTAGGATATGTACTTTTGGACATGACTTTTCAAATATTTTGATAGGAAAGAGTGTTGTATAATTTACTGAATTTTTAATGTCATTTTACTTTTTATTCTTGTATAGGCTCATCGTTTCTGGAGTTACTGCAGCCTGGCTAATTAATGCAGGGTTGGGAGAATGATTAAAGGAAGGCTGCGGGTATCTGCATTGTTCGAGTTTAATTGCTGCTCAAGCAATGATTCAGTGTTGGTTTTGGCAGTTGAGCAGCGTTTGTCTGGCACTGTGAAATTCCCGGTTGATAGGCACAAGCATGCAGATTTGTGAAAGTTTTGGTAGGATGTTGTCTTGTGGAAGGAATAGGTTTTGGTACGTGCTTTATGATGTTTTGGCTGAGATGCTCAGGTGGTGTCTGGACTATCCTGGCAGCAGCTCCAACTGTCAGTGTGTGATCAGCCTTCTCAGCACAAACCCAAACCGGAGCCTAACACCAGCTACTGTGAAGAGAGTTAACTGTGTCCCAGCTGACACCAGGACAGGTACGTAACTCAGAACTGGATGTGCACCTGAAGTAAGGGCAACAACTGGAGAGACCACACGGGTGACTGGAAAGGATAAAATAATCTGCAAATACTCCTTGTAACAATTTATGAAGGCGAACAAAATTTGAGCAAGTGAGTAATAGAACCTGGAAAGTGTTTGTGCTCTGAGTGCACCGACCGGCCTTGATGGTCCTGAGGCCTCAGCTGGAGCCCCCTCCCACACCTGCCCAGGGGCCCCAGTTCAGCTCCAGTCCTGGATGGACCTCAGACTGGTGCTGTAAGTAGCTTGACTCCTGCCTGGACCCGTTGTGCAAGCCCATTATAGCTTCCATCTAGCCCTGTTTCCTGGACTTTGGACCTGCAGCCTTGGCAGTCCTGTCTCTGGCCTTGTCTCCTTGTGCTCCTGGCTGGGCTCCCTGGCTGTATCCTTCCAGAGACCAGAAAACGTTTTTCAGAAATAGAGGTTGAAATTCATAGGATTATCCAGGCCAATTGCTGCCTCTGTTCTGGAATGTATGCGTCTGCTGTCATGAACTGCATTTTATGACATCCGCTTAAAAAAAAAAGTGAATAAAGAGAGGATAATGTGGTGAAAGACAGCCAATTATTTCATAAATGTAAACTACATTAAAAGTGGTGTACAACATTATATATTTATGGATACAATTTTGTTCTACTGTCACACAACAAAATGAATAATACATTAGTCCAAGGACTTGTCATTAAGTGAATTTCTTTGTTGCCTTGCCATTAAAATAAAAAAGTCCTTTGTCTGTATACATGCATGACATTAACCCTTTTCTGGGAGCATAATGTAGGGAGGGTGAAGGTACTATTAGATGGCAAATCTGAAGTAGTTTTTATAATTTTTAAGGTGAAATAATGCTAATGAAATCCATCAGAGAGATTTGAAGGCTTTCAGGAAGGCTTTACAGTTGTTTTTTTTCTGTTAATGAGGTGTGATAGGTGGAACTGATATTGGATATTATTTAGACAAGAAAATGCTGTTCTCTTTTACCCTCTCTGTTGTCAGAGCATCGTTATGGTAGCCAGTAGGAAAGAGTCTCTTTGTAAGAATTAATGAGAACATGGAATTGGAAAAGGTTTATTTAAGCATCAGAAAACTTCCAGGTAAGGCTGACAGCTCTGTTTGAGCAGTTTTAACTCTAAAATACCAACACTTTTTCTCTTGTAAGTCGCTGTGTATTACAATACCAGTATCTGATTTATGTCTTGCGTGTAATGAGCTGGAGTCCAGTTGTAACAGCCGTGACTTTTCTCTGTAGTGCCTGCTTATGTTGTTCTAAAGCGTGATTCTCAAAAGCAGTAAGTAAAAACATTTGAAAACAACATGTGGAAAGCAGAACCAGTGTCTACAGAAGTTTGTGGATACAGAGGGCTTCCAGGGGCTTGTGAGCCAGCAATGTGCCCTTGCAGCAGAGGCAAACGACAGCACACGGGGCTGCCTTAGGCAGAGCAGTGCCTGCCGCTCGAGGGAGGTGGTCCTTCCCCTCTGCTCCGCACTGGTGAGACGTGTCTGCAGTGCTGGTGCTGCGGTCCTCGGTACAAGACAGGGACATCCTGGAGAGAGTCTAGCCAAGAGCCAGGAAGATGAGGTGGTCAGAGTACCTGATCTAGAGGGAGCGGCTGAGAGAGCTGAGACTGCTTAGCCTGGAGCAGAGAGGGCTCAGGGAGATCTTATCAATGCATATAAATTCCTGATGGGCATTAGATGGTCACTGGAGGTGCCTTCCGATCCCTACCGCACTGTGATTCACTGACTCTGTGAAAGGGGACAATGAATAATTAAAAAGAATGAGGCTGTTACTTATATGGTTAAAGTTAAGTTCAGCTATTTGCTGATTTAAGATCTTCTACCTCCTAACACATCTCCTAAATCCATGATGTAATGTAATCAATGATGATGATGTAACTGGTTCTGTGTTGAGCCTTCCAGGTGTTCTGCAGAGTTCTCCGTGTAGATGTATGTGGTGAGTTTGCACCTTTCAAATGTAAGATTAAACTTACCTGAAATACCTTTTATCTCAGAATGTGTCAATCTAATTTTTTCCCTATTTTCTCCCTTTTCTCTCTAATGTAGTTGACAGCAAAACTGAATCAGTTTACTACTGAGTTGGACTTGAAAGTTGAACACTGAATTTTCTGTTACTTGATTTTAAGGCAATGTGTATCCCTCACTACTGAGTAAATTCAGACCTGCTGGGGAAAACCTGAGAGCCAAGTTTTGGACACAAAGGCTCAGATGTTGACTTATGTTGCAGAGACTATTGGTTTAAATTTTTAGTTCATGAGAGAAAAATGGTTTCTCTGCAATATGTTTTGAAAATTCAATGAGTTGGTTTCATACTGGAGCCCCTGCTGTTGTCTGTGTGCCACAGCTCTAGAGCAGGAGTTTCTCAGGGAATGCTTAAGGAAAAAGACAACAGGTACCACCCCCAAAAAAAATCTCAACCCTGCAAAAAACCACAAACTAACAAAAAGAACAAACCCCCAAAGAAGCTGAGGTTATGAAAATCTTGTGAGGCAAAGTTTGCTCACAGGAGTAGTCTTTGGCTACTGCGTAAATTCCTAATTACGAAGTGTTGAAAAGCTTTGCTTAGGGAATCAAGCTCAGAACAAGCATCAGGTGTGCCTGGACCTGACAGCTCTTGCCTCAGCATAAGAAGGTGCATTAGGTAATCTCCTGAGGACTTTCCAACCCTACATTTCTCCGGTTTCATGTTCACTTATTTATATGGAAGCTTTCTTCTACAAATGTAGCAAACAAAACTTTGTCTTGGAAAGGTATTTACATAGTCATGTTAGTGCTGACATTAATTCATTTAAATAACTTGTCCCATACTTGTCCCATGAGTTGCTACCTCTTTTTTTTTTTTTTTCTTTTTTCCCCTGATGACGGGTTTCCTTAAGCCTTCAAATAACTCCCACTATTTTGTTCTGATGCTATTATTGAAATTAGAGGTTCTGGTGGAAGTACTGTTCATCTTGTTTGTCTTTCAAGGCATTGTGCTCATCTGTGAGGTATAGCGTTAATGATGGTGAGCTTATTAAGCCTCTGAACAGAAGTTTTAATGTTTTCTGTCTCTTCCTGTGGCATCTGTCTGTAGCCAAGAGGAGAACCTGCGCACAAGAAAGGCGTGAGCATGTCACAGCTGTGTGTACTGCTTCTCTTCCTTGTAAGTTAGCATAAGTGCCTGTATTAATTTTGAATGTGGGTCTATGGTACAGATTATTCATTAGGAGCCTCAGAGGGTAGGTGTTTAATATTAATAATCACTGTTAGCCTATAGCCTTAATTAGGATGAGGAACAGCTGGATGCTGTGCAGCACCAGGCTGGGTCTCTGCAGCAGGCGTGCCCTGATTGCTGGGCTCTTAAATCCTGGCAGGGCAGCTGAGAACAGCCTGTTCTCACAGTTACTTATCAATACTGCTTTTCCTTCCTGCTCCTAGGACCCTTTTAAAGGCTTCTGTCTCTTAACCAGAAGCCATGAGTGTGAGCACCTAGTGGAACAGTCCCTTGTGGTCAGACAGTTCTCCTTCTGCGTGGGAGTAGCTGCTTTTGCTCTGCTAGGGTAAGTTCTCTTGACTTCTGCTCTCAGGGACAGAATGTAAGGGTTACTGGGGCTGGCATCAACAGTTTAATTAATTTGCCCTGGCTATCCTTAAAAAAACCCTTTTGCTTAAGCCAAATGCAGATTTCAACCTATTCAGGTGTTACAAAGTAGGAAAAAACATACAGAAAGCTGTAGGAAAAAGCATATAGAAGTGAAAAATACAGCGAACTCTTAAAGTGCTTCTCAGCTTGCAGAACTTGTAACTCCAGTGGCACGAATCCAGCACTCGATGTTCTGCTCGGTACAGTATATAAAAACTCAGTGTCGGAGTTATGCCACTCAGTTAGCGCAGTTCATAAACTATGCAGCTCAATTAAGAAAGTCCTGTACGTGGGAAAGAAAGCGAATGGAAATAGATGCCTGAAGTAATAAAATACGCAGTTCAATTGGAAAATGATGCGGGTGAGTAACGCAAATGTTATCTGATATGCAGAATGGGAGAGTGTGTGTGCATCTATGTGTATATGTAAAAAAAAAAACAAACCAAAAAAAAAACTGTGTTTGCAGTTTGTCCAGCACAGGCAGGGAGTCTGCGGAGCATCTGAAGTGCTCGGATGGACTGTAGTGATGGTTTGGAACTGTCTCTAAAACAGCAGTGGCTAGAAAGAAATAAGTATGTAAACTTTTTCCATTTCTGATAGACTTCATCAACAAGATGGCACCTAGGTGCACAGCAGATGTTGGCTTTTGTGATGCAGATGAGGGTTTTGGAGCTGTGCAGCTGCTGATGAGCTCTGGGTATTGCTCCAAGACAGGGCTGCTGGGCAGTAACCACCTACCAACCTGCCTAACCCACTGCTATGGTGCCAGGCAGGGTCTAACGGTGGGTCAGATCCTGTATTTTTCAGTCTTCATTCGGGGAAAGGCCTCTTTTAATTTCAACAGAAGCTTTGACTTTGTCTGGTACAAAGGATTTGGCCTTTAGAAATAAACAGCTTTTCTGAAAGTGTCAAACAAGATCTCTGTGCTTGTGGGTAATTGGAGTACAAGCAATACTTAGTATGGAAAAATAATTAGAATAGTTAGAAAATAGCTTTAGTAATTAATATGGAATTTCATAGAAATACTAGGTTGATATCTAGCTCTTTTTTATTTGGCAGGACAGTTGACAATCCTGAATAATCCATGTAGCATATGAAACTATGCAAATACACCAAATATTTGGCTTCTGACAGTCAAGTGCATGTCCCAGAAATGCTTCTTGTTACCTGGTCTGTATAGAAACCAAAGGTTGCTTCACATCTGACTGTGTCATTACCCACGTTGTTTGGGACAGCAAACGGGCATAAGGTAACCTGAGGAAATACCTCCTGGGAGAACAAAAGGCTATAAATCCTTGTAATGACAATGAGAGTCCCTCCATGAACTTCAGTGGGCTTTTGAGAGGCGCTGGTATTTCTGGAGAGAAATATTCCATTCTCGTAGGAGTGGAAACACCAGGGTGTGTTAATCTGAAGGGAAAGAAAAAAATCAAATGGGGTTGCTTCTGTTATGGTGGAGGAAACATTGCATCCAGTTCCACAATTCTTGGACAAAATTCCTGGTATGTTTGTGAAAGCCGTAGCTGTGGATTAGTGAACTATGGGATAGGTGAAGAACTTGCTTACAAGGGAATGTTGTCATGTCCTCGAGGTTATTTGTACCCTCACAGATTCCATCAGAGTGAGAGGAATGCTGCCAGGTTTTGAAAATATGAGTGGATTAGGGGAACATTTATCAGTGCTTGCCTGGCAAGGCTCTGAGAGGCACGACTGCGTGAATTTAAAGGACGGGTAGGTGGTGCCCCATCCTGGGCTGACTCTGTCCCCTGACAGTGCCACCACCAGGGACTGACCTACAGCACAGACCAGAATTTGCTGTGGGAACTTATTTATCTCAACACAGGCTTAAACTTCCAAATCAGATAATTATTAGTCAAACATGTAAAGCATTTGGAGGTATGATCTGTAATTGCTATACTGTGCTCCTTGGTTTGCTCCTGACTTGGCATACAACAGTTTTTTGGCATTGAGACAGGCTGTAGGGACATAAACCTATTTTTTCCATTAGCCTTTTGTGTCAGTAGGTTGGGAGGGGGTTGGATTTTCATGAATACCCTAAATTAAAGAGACTCCAGCCTGACTGTGAAATTAATAGAGCTATCAAAAAACCCACTGTCATTATACAACAATTGTTAATTATTTACAAGCAAACTTCTGCGAGCACAGTATTGTAGCTGTCAGCGTTGTCGTTATTAAAATGAAAATGCTTTGTCTGGGTGGAAGATAACATGACTCATTTAGGCTCAATGCAATGAATATGGAATATTCTGTTTCTCTTCACCAATTAGTCGGAGAGAGAACAATAGCATGTCTCTTTCCTAACAAGATGTTTATTTTTAAAAGTCCTAACAAAATAAATATTTCCAGGGCTTTGTTTAAAAAGGAAAACCCATTGCAACTATTATAATAAAAGTTAAAACCGAGTTTTGGGTTTTTTTTTTCTAGGATGGGGAAAAACTGTTTTCAGAAAGTAAATTCTCCTTTTTCAAATAATGAAATGTATGTGGAAATCTTTTTGCCTTGTTATCACAATATATTGTTTTGCCCTGTTACAACAGATTGTTCACTGAGTGCAGTATGCTTTGGAGTTGTGGGTGCTCAAGGGCTCTCTGCTGTCTCTGGTTTCATTTGTCTTCCTGAGCATCTCCTGGTCCAGTGGTAATTTCTTGGCTCTCTGTGTAGTTGATTACGATTTTCATAAACAGCGAGAGGAAGGTCAGAATTTTTAAGACAGCTGCACGGGTTGGCTTGAGTCGGTCTTCCCGCCGTATTCTTTCACGTGCCGTTGTGCACTAGCCAAGATGTCATCATCCTAGTGCCGCCAACGGTGGATAGCAATGAATCCATCAGTGTAAAAACAGACGCAGAAGAATTCAGGCATGAGAATGTCAGGGTGGTAAAGGGTGATGCTGGCGTGGCACACCTCTCAGGGAGTGCACAGGCTGGAGGGGATCCAAGTGCCGGGCTTGGAAAGGGCCGTGACACTCTCTTTCTCAGTGGGAACACCATTGGTCTTCTCTTCAAAGCTCGTTTGGGTCTGTCTCACCTGGTCCTTACTTTGCTGCCCTGTATTCCCCAGCCTGTTGTCTCTTTGTTTTCTTTTTGATGGTACAGACGACTCTGGGAGCAGAGCACATTCACCTCTGTGTGGGGACCCCCTTCTGCTGGCCACCTCCTGGCATGCAGAGGATGAGTTGGCAGAGAAGACGGTTAACACCGCTCTTGTCCTTCCAGCGTCGTTCCCAGAAAAGCTTTTCCGTGTAAATCTTCTGGGGGCTGTCACTAGCTACAACTGGCGTTGCGTTGAAGTAAGTACAAAACCAGCTTGTGGTTCTGGTTTTCCTTCCACATGAGGGATTATAAGTTTTTCAGATGCTGGGGGGACACGTTGCTTTGGTTACTATTAGAAGTCAAAAGCAGCCTCGCAGTGAGTGAGAGAATCAGTCTCTTAATTCCTACTGTTCAGTGGCTTCAGTAACTTCTTATCAGATGCAGAAGTAAAATCCAAGACCCTCTTTTATGCTCTCCTCATTAGACTGTGCTGCCTTTTGAAACTTTTAAAAAATCTCTTGTTTAGAAAACAATTTTTAGAGTGAGAATATTTATGTTCTGCTAACAGCTTGCAAGTGTTTCAGCCTCGTAGGGGCAGGAGAGAAGCAAGCTGTGTTGTTCATAACATGCTAAGTTAAAAGGAAGATGCAGAGAACAAAATAGCATTTTAGTGGAAAAAACCCAACAATGAGTTTCTTAACATCATTAAAAGTATGTGTTCACCCACTATTAATTTTGTATTTGGTTGTAGAGGCCCTGGTGGAATGAACAAGAGCAGAAAAGCTATTTAGAGGATTTGCCATCAAAATTGAGGACTTGTATGACTGTGTATTCTAACTGATTAATTAATAAAACATTTATGTATTGCGAAAGGACAAAAGCCCTACAAGAACGGTACAAACATGCCTCCTCGTTATCTTTGGGCAAACAGACTTTCTTTTCTTCCAGCAGCTGGCTAAGAGCGCTTGACCTCACGCTTTGCAGTTCTGAGTTGGCTCCTTTGGTATTGCTTTGGCCATTCCCAGAAAAATGTCGGTGCTGGGACCCTCCCAGGGTGGGTTTGCTCCTCGGCTCTCCCCGGGCAGGAGGGCACAGCTGGTGTCGGTTCTGTCCAGGTTCTCTGGGTCAGTGCGTAGGGTAGGCTTTAGTTACGGTTGAGTCATTTGGAATCTGGAATTGATTAATCAAAGAAGAGTTAAGGGAGAAAGTGTACAGACGTGTGTTGAGCATGGAAGGAGAGCGTGTTCAGCTGGTGTGCGGAATTCCAGGGGAATGATTTAGAAATAATTTCTCTGCTGTGGCTGTCGGGCTTCGGAGGTGTTCAGGTAGGTCCCGGGCACTGGTTCCCCTGGAGGGGTTATGGGCTGGCCAAGGGCTTTGGTGAGATGCAATGGGTGCCAGCTGGAAGGATGCATTTCTTCCAGTGTCCTGCTTTTTCCTGAGTTTTCTTCTGGCTAATCTTCCTCTAAAGGGTCCAGCTTTCTCACCAACTTCTGAGAAGAGGCCCCGTAAGTAATATTAACTTCTGCAATTTCCTCGTTACTCTTAAGCAGGTTATTAATTAACTGAATGTAACCACTGGCTGTTGATAAATCCTTTTAACTAATTCAAATTCCATATCAAGCTCCGAGTGTTTTCAGCCAAGCTGCTGCTGAAGTTAAGCTTTGGGAAGAATTAGTTCTGATCTGTTTTGGAGTGCCGGAGTTGGGGGAAATGGAGAGAAGATATTTGTTTGCTTGATTCCACATGACAACTCCAGGGTAACTGAATAGACGGCACGGTTGGTTTGACAAGGCAGCGCGCCGAGCCAGCAGCCCTGCATACCAGACGCAGGGGGATGGAGGGGGGACTGACGGCCGGAATGGATTCTATCAGAATTTCTCTAAAGAGCGACAATTTGCCTTCAATTATTAATGTTTTTCAGACCTTTCTCTTCTGAGAGGTAGGAATAACTGACTTAAATATGCATCCATGTAACATTTTCAATAATGAATAAATTACTGCGTGGAAAGGAGTTGAGTAGCAGATGCAAATATTAAATAATGGAAGAGAGGGTAGGAAATGTAGTCTTTAATAGCATGACTGTTAGTTTTTGGTTTTTTTTTTCTGTGAACGCAGGAACTGTGGTGTTAGATGTATGAGTGTATTACAGTGATGCTTGTGAAAAACCCAAGTTATCTTGAAGGGGCACAGAAAGAAAAAGCAGTGCCTGTGTGTTGTGGTGTGTGACAGCATGGACATTAATCCTGCAGCACTCAGGACTCATCCTGGGACTCAAATGTGTTTCTCTTTCCTACCCGTGCTCCGGAGCCACTCTGTGCCCTGTGCTGTAGAATTGATGCCGTTCCTTAGGGGAGCTCTGCAGGTGAAGGAAGGTGCTGACCCTATTAAAACATGTGCTGAAGGGAAACTTCAGGGGATTGCCAGGTACCTGGGAGGAACTTTGGGATGTTCAGTGATTATTTGGCAACTGCTATTTCAGGAGACTTTGAGGGACAGTGACTTTGAATTTATTTATTGCTCTGATTTCACTTCCAGAACATCATTCCTAGAGCCCCCATCCTGTAGTCCATCTGAGTGCTCTGTTCCATTTAGTCTTTCACTCTCTTTAGACAGAAGTACATATTTATACATTTTGTAAAATTCTATAATGAATTATTTTCCCATAACATCGCTACAGGCTTGAAAATTTGTCACAGACAAGCAATCTCGTTAAGCAACACGAGAAAATGAGCAGGTTTTGACAGCATTGCCATGACAAGGAGTGTGCTGGTATTTGCTGCAGGAAGCGATGTATTCTGCATTAGCAGTGTACTGTTTATTGTAGCATCATATTTTAATATCATGAAGGTCTTTTTTTCCATTTGTAAAAATGGAATTTTTACAAATCTGTCTCACTGATGTTAAAAAATGCTAAGCCTGGTGAAATGTCGTGTATAACACTGGTGTGTTCTGAAACAGCAGTCAGGCACAAACCTCTGATTTCTCATACACTGAAAATTGTAGAAAACTGTCTGGACAGCACATAGGTTATAAAAAAAGTCTGTTGAAGTTATAAACTGTTTGCAAAAGCAGCACTGAACAGGTGTGTAGGTGTGTTTTTACCGCTCTGCAGGGATTGCCTTGGAGATGGGTGAAATCTGGTCCCCGTAAAGCAGCATCTGACCCCTAAAACCTACCGAGTGAGCCAGTGAATGGCAGGGAGAACATCTCCACGTCTAGGAACTCAAACCGAGGGCAGCAGTTAGCCCTGCAGTGCTGGTAGAAGGGAGGGATCTGAGGAGAGGCTCTGTAATTCCTCAGGTTGTTTTGCAGTTGCCTCCGATAAGAATCCTGCCTCCTTGTGCATGAGAACTGGGTGCTGAGAGCAGTTTGCAGCTCCCAGGACTGCAGCAAGGTGTTTCATTAGCAAAAAAACCTTTTTAACCCTAGCCCCTAATTAGTAGACTTCATCATTTATTGTTTCATCATCTGGTTCAGCTCAGCATCCGTGGGATTTCTGGGCGACATGAAGTGTGGAAACCTGTCATGACAGGAAAAAAAAAACAGAGGCTTGTAGGAAACAATGGTTGTCTTGTGGGAAGAGTTTAAATATATGCAGCTGATCCCATGGGAACTGCTGTGGTCTATTCACCCTGTGTGAAAATGATGCTCTTTCAATATAATCTTTAATCCTTTTCTTTCACTGAAAAATGTGAGAACTTTATTTAGAAGTTTTGAAAGAGTGCTCTATTTTAGTGAGTAGATGCTTTTCAAACCTAAAAATAAATCAAATTATTAGGGTAACATGGAGGGGAAGAGTTCTCTGAAATATCCTGCAGTTTTCTGTTCATAAATTGCAGATGTGGATGTTCTGGGGGAAGTTTCAGGCTGAAAATAACCAGGAAATGTAGCCAGGCTTTCTTTTTTTCCTGGATGGGCACATGTGGGCTAGGATGTATCCAGCACTCTTGGAGATATTACAAACTTCTGTAACTGCTTCAGACACAGCTTGTCTAATTCCAAAAAACCCTTTTTTTTTTTTTTTTTTTTTTTTTTTTNTCCTCCCTGTGAGGTGGGGGAGAAGGATTTCAAGAGCAGGGAATCCTATCATATGCATGGAATACAAGTGTGCTTGGAAGTTGATTCTAATCTTTCTTCATGGAAAAGTGAAATAAAACTGAGTATACAGTTGTTGAAAACATTTATCCCCACCCCCAGAGGGAATGGAAATCTAAACCTCGCTTTGTTCCATCCGTACATGTGTGAATAACATCCCAAAATCCCCCAGGGACAGCTGCTGTCCTGTTTGGGTTTTATAGGACCACGTCCGAAATATTAAACCCTGTTTGGTGAAATGCACAGTTCTGTTCCTGTGGCACATATTTTACAGTCTGCACACGGGGTGCTGAAAAGGCAAAGAGTTACTAATGCTGTTTTGCTTTTGCTTTCCTGTAGTGCCTTTCATCCAAGGTATCCAGAGCACTTCAGACAATCCAGTGTATTAAGCATGGCAGCATGTCTGCAAGGTAAGGAAATTTTTATTTTTTTTTCTTTTCTGGAAGGGCTGCAGCTGGGAGCTGTGCTGCAGCGTTTGAGGAGAACTACGCCTGGTGCCCGTGGCAAACGGAGCGTTACGGGGGAGAAGGGGGTTTGGGAAGTGCTGAATGAACAGATGAACACGAACAGGTCCCAGCTAGGAGCCCTGGCTGTGCCCTGGGATTGGGGTATCATCCATCCTTGGTACGGCTCCAGCAAGGCAATATTATGTAGGTTCAGGTACAAGATTGGTTCATCAGTCTAGCAAGGTTTTAATTGCCTCTTGCTCTGCAGTGAGCAAACTGGAAGCTGCTATAAGGTTCACTCAACAGGTGGCCTGTGTTTCCTAAAGTTCCTTAAATATACTGAGGGTTTTCTTGATTTATGTTGCTTGGCGTGGAACTGGATTAACAATATCATTTCACAGTTCATGGAAGGGTGCAATCTTGTTTTCAGGGGGATAGCACCAGCTGGTAAAATCAAACAGCCATACTTTCGTTTCAGGTCTTTTGAAAGTTAAGGAAATTATTCTCATTTGTCGTAGAATTTCCTTCCCTGTAAATTTAAAAAAATTTTATCCTCTGCCCTTCCTATTTGATTTAAAAGATTTTTATTTTTTTTTTGTCCTTCTAATGTCGTTCTATAGACTCTGAGTTCCTGATAAAACTGTAAGACTCAGTCTTTTAGCTCAAAGTTCAGTTGGTTTTTGGATGCCCTTAGGTCCAAATTGCCCTTTTACATGGAATTTTTATTGTTCATTGCCTATTATTGGGGGAATTATTTTGCAAACAGACCAATTCAGTTGCTTCAAGCTCTGAAACCTGCCAGGCTAGCTTTTATTCCGATTGCTTCTGATAAGGAGCTTTGGTAAGAATGCTGTGCCTCCAGCAGGTTCAGAGGCTCACCTTGGAGGGGAGCAGCTTCAAGGTCCCGGGGAACACGCGTGGCTCTTTCAGCTCATCATGGAAAGGGAAACTAGGTGTTGAAAATTGGAATCAAAACTTTGAATTAGATGTGGGACTGCACCACTTTTTTTTTCCCCCTGCGTGATGATGAGCTGAAGTTCATGGCAAGAGCTGGAGTCACGCTTGGTCTCCCCCGTGACCATAGGAGGGTAGGGAACCCCAGCCAGTGTGCCGATGGGGAGCCACGCAGGATGTACCAACTTTTGACTCTTTTCTGTTGCTTGTGTGCGAGTCTGCTCTGCCTGGGATGCCGACAGGCGCGGTGATCTCTGTCCTATGGGAATGAGAAGATCTGGTGGGTGATGCGGAGTCACGCTGATGAGGCATCTCAGGAACCGTACTCTGAAGCAATTTTGTTGTCTGTCCTGACCCTTTTAAAAAAATAAATTAAAAAAAAAAAGACAGCATTTTAGAAGACACATTATACTTTTCCTCAGTGCAAGCTGCCTGTAGTAGGACATGGTATGATTATGCAGCAAGCAAGGAGATGCTTAAAGGACAATTTTCTCCTTTTAAGACCAATGCAAGGAAAGTGTTTTCAGCGCTGTCCCATAGTGTAAGTATTGAAGTTTTGCTGTAATTCCAGTTCAAAGAGCTAACGGGAAGTGAACGTTTTTCTGTATTGTCCCCAGTGTTGTCCATAGAGCTTCCGTAAAAAGTGTCTGCTCACCAGGTAGAGAGCAGAACCTTCTGGAGAAACTCTTCTTCTACAGAAGCTCATCGAGTGGAGTCTCCTGTGCAAAAGGCAGAGGGAGGGGATGCTGCGTTTCACTGCAGCTGATCGAACCGAGGCTTCAAACGGATCTTCGTTCCTGGAGCATTTTTCTAAATTCTGTGTGCAGACTTTGTGCTGCTTACAGGGCTAACACTGAAAGCCAAGCTTCAGGCCCCCTTTTGTGCTCATGTAAGGTGTCCCAGAATGATGGCATTTGTTCCTTTGCACAAGAGTTCTCTTCTGTAGCAAGTCTGTTCAGTTCTTCTTTTTCTTTCCAACGGGGTGAGCCTACAGAGGGTTTGGTTTTGGTTTTTTTTTCTTACCTCCTTCCCAGGGAAGGATAGCTTTCCCCTAACACAGAGAGTTCTGTTTTCTCTATTAAAAACAACTGCCCTCGAGTGGAGCAGGCTTTGTATTTTGTCCTGGAAACAGAGCGTTTCATTCACAGATAAGACCTCTCTGCGCTGAGGTTCCCGCAGTCACCTGACAGAGCCCTTGGTAACTTTGGGGCTGCTTTAGCCTGCATTCCTGAGATGCCTTACTGCTGGCACAGCAATTAACAGCTTCAGGTTCACCGCCTGCCACCAGCCCTCCGCTGCCTGCGCCCTGGGACACTGCCTGGGGTGGCAGGAGGGCAGAGTGGCCAGGCTTGGCTGCCCAGAACAACCTTTGCACCTCTGACCGTCGTTGGGGATGTCATTGTGGAATCGTGAGCAGGTAAAAAAAAAAAAAATCAGTTTTTCTGCAGCTTTTTGAACTTGTAGTTTTGAATTTGGGATTTGCTGAGTATGAGTGTGATGGGGCCAGTCTCTGCTCACATCGTCACCTTGGGTTTCGTGGCTGGGAGTTTATGCCGTAGCCATTGTCAGGAGGATCCAGCCTGCTGTGCTTCGGGGTTTGCAAGCCTGTTAGATCTTTTCTGCTTCTGTCTTGCTGCAAGTAATCAAACTAAAAGTCCTGTGTAATGATATTGATAGATTTGGGAAAATTAACAAAACCTTACCATCAGGCTTATGGCAGATCAAGTGGTTTGTGCCCTTCTCAGCAGGTTCTTCAACATTGGGCTCTTCCATTGCCCTGTGGTCCTTGCAGATCTGCCTCCAGCAGCCCATGGAGGGCCCCACGCTTAGGGCTGCACTTTGGGGCCAAGAAACTGCGGCTTGCTGGTCGTCATCCTGAATAGTGTTGGTGGGAAAGGATGGAAGATGTAGTAGAATTGGGAGCTGAGGGTGGAGGGACTGTCCTTGTCCCGTTCCTACTGGTAGGGCCATCGTGGAGACCCTTGGAAGATTCCAAGACACTTTGTGCCTGGATGGATTTGTACCTGCCTTGGCAAAGCCTGAGGAGGGTGTCCAGGCCCCGTAGGCTGTTCTGGGCCTGGAGGACCCTGTGCTGTTGGTTCCTTCCTCGTGTGCACCGATGTTGGCCATGAAGACCTACGGTTTGAAGGTGCACAAGCAGAGGGACCCATAGCACAAACAGCACTTCCAAAATGTGGAAAAACCAAACTTCTGCTATAATTAAGACAATTGTCTCCTCTGCAGGTGCTTTAAACAGCAGAGTTTTGGGGCACAAGTGCAGGACCAGCCTCTTTCACGAGCCTGTGCGTGGTGCTCAGCCCAGCCCCACTTGGCTCCGCTTCCATTAAATTCCCCCAGCCAAGAAGTGCGTGGTGTCAGCTCAGCCAAATGTTTGGTTTACATGAGTTTAAAAGACTTTGAGGATCATTTTGGCAACAAAACTGTTTTTCTAAACAAAAATAATTTCTGGAGTTGAGACACAACAATCTAAAAAACAAATGGAAGGGCGTCACCTGCTGCCGCTGCTTGCAGGAAGGCGGGTTGTCATCGGTTAGTCCAGCCACCATCCTGCTCGGGTGATGTGCATTGAAAGGACAAAAACTTGTTCTTATTTATTAAAACTTATTGTTTATCAAGTTTTAAGCTACTTAGTGTTTGAGGGCAAAAGGTCCTTCAACATGCAGTTATGNTTTTTTTTTTTTTTTTAGATTGAGGCCAAGGAAGTGTTGAAATATGCCCTGGATTTATTCTCCATATTCAGTTGATTGCTGGTCCCCAGGATTGTTTCCGTTCTGTCCTCAGAGTCGCTCATGCCTCTGGTGCACACGGAGGTCGGGCTGAGCGGACGCAGCCATGCATCACCTGTTCGGGCTGGTTTTGGCACAAAAGGACCTTTCCCGTGCAGGGGATCTGTTCTCCTTGGAGGATGCTGAAATCGAAGGAAGCCTCTCAGAAGCTCTTGAGCAAATAAGAATAATTAGTTCATCTGTGGTAAGTGAAACACTGTCCTTCATACTTTTTCATGAACTTAAATTTATTGTATGAATAAAACACTGAAGACGGGGACATCCACAATTTAAGCTTCTAAAAAAACTCAAGAATGGCAAGCAAAGTGTAAGATTAAAACCCAGTTCCCCCTGGATGGATTTCCATTAAAGATATTTCAAGTTGATCTTATCACTATTTTTATTTAAAAATTAATTAAGGCATATTAAAGATTAACGGAGGTTTCTGGTATACCGTCTGTATCCTGTTTGCAGCAGAAAGTGTTCTGAATGACGGCTGTAATATTGCTGTCCAAAAAAACCCCAAAAACCTCTTTATCCTTTGTTTCCAGTCCGCTGGAGGGAAGGGAGGATGTTTTTTGAGCCTCAGGATATTCCATTAGCAACACGTACGTGTTCTCAGCTCTTTTCTGGCACTCCATACAGCATGGGATTTTAGAAATCAGTTTTGGCAACGTGCAAACCTCTGACTCCCGCAGCATTGATCACGGTGTTGCTGGTCCCAACAAGAACTGACTCATCCATCAGGCCAGGCAATCGCATTTGCACAGCCTTTTGGAACATTAATCACGGTATTTTGGCCATTGCTGCTGTTTGTGATGTACTCTAACTCGCCTAACCGCAGATTGTCAGGAATTTTACACAAATTCCTCCTAATCTACTTTTTGAGAGAAAATACCTGATTTCACTCCAAAATGTGTTTTACAAACACACCAGCCTGCACTAAGCAGCTAAAGCATCCTGCAGCATCCTGCTGCATCCCGCCTCTGAGCTGCGGAGCCATTCCCAGCAGAGGGCTCTGGAGACGGGGACTGCTCCGGCGCTGTCCCAGCACTCCAGATTTTGGGCTTTTCCCCAAATATGAGGAATTTCACAGCAGCACGGACAGGACCGCTCTGGTCTGTGTCCACGCGCAGCCAGCGACCGTGACCCCCGCCAGAGGTTTGCTCTTGCACTGTCCTTGCTCGCCTTGTTATCAGTAGGTGACCTTAAACAAATGTTTTATTTTTTTTAATAAGCACTTGGATTTTTCTGTCACGCCAAGCAAAGCTTGTCGAGGGCCAGCTGTGAATAAATGCAGCGAATTGCTTTGGGACAGACCCAAGTGTTGCGGGTTGTGCCAGTGAGATGCTGTCACACCCTGCTGCAGCGCAGAGACCCCCGGAGCTGCACCTCTGTGTGGGTGCTGGGCTTGACTCCAGCCCTTTAAAATGCTTCATCGAGCAAAACCAGTGAGTTTGGATGAATGCTTCAACCTGTTTTTCATATTTGTTACTTTTTAGAGTGGAACAGCTCAGGTTAGACAGAGGGATGGTGTCTGAGCCTTTTATTTATGGTGGAGCACTGCCGTTTCCTAGCCACGTGGCATCTGTGCCACTATTTATGGGGGATTATGGGATTTTGTGATAAAGTCTATTTAATTAACTTTAATTAACTTTAATTCACGTTACATCGATGCTAATTGAAACTGTGTTTACATCAGGGACTTGACAAGATGTGAAATATTTGGGAGCCTGCATTTGTCTGTAGATATTGCCGATGTAACAGTTCCGGTTCCAGTTTTTGGGATGGTTGTGGGAGAAGGAGTCTGTGCGAGTGGTTCTGAGGTGTGCGGCTGCATTTGCTGGTCAAGATGGCCATGCTGCGAGACAGGCCGCTAAAAATCACTTGATAACATAATCCATACCTCTGCAGTAATGAGAATGAAAATGTAAAACAGTGAATTGTCTATGGGGGGGGAACTAATATCATAGAATCACAGGATGGTTTGGGTTGGAAGGGACCTCAAAGCCCACTCAGTTCCACCCCATGCCATGGGCAGGGACACCTCCCACTAGCCCAGGTTGCCCAAAGCCTCATCCAGCCTGGCCTTGAACCCCTCCAGGGATGGGGCATCCACAGCTGCTCTGGGCACCCTGGGCCACTGCCTCACCCCCCGCATAGGAAACATTTCTTCCCCAGATCTCATCTCAGTCTCCCCTCTTTCAGCTTAAAACCATCCCCCCTTGTCCTGTCCCTGCACCCCCTGATCCGGAGCCTCCCCATCTCTCCTGTAGCCCCCTTTCAGCACTGGAAGGTCTCCCCGGAGCCTTCTCTTCTCCAGGCTGCACACCCCCAGCTCTCAGCCTGTCCTCATAGGGGAGGTGCTCCAGCCCTTGGACGATCTTAATATTTTAAATTTCTGCATTTAATCGTGTTAAATGTTGGTTGTAAAGGTGTAATTGAGAAAATGGACACTGTGCAGTTACAAAAAGTCACATCTCCAGGTTGATGTTGTGTGACCCTTGACAAGGACGGGCGTTCATTGGCAAATGTCTTTTCGTTTGTCCCAGGACTACCAGACCAATGACAACGACCAGGCTGTGGTGGAGATCTGCATCACTCGCATCACCACAGCCATCAGGGAGACGGCATCCATTGAAAAGCACGGGAAAGCCCTGGTGGCTCTCTGGGAGTCGTGTCTGGAACACAACCTGAAGCCTTCTGGAAAAGATGAGGACACGCCACATGCCAAAATTGCATCTGACATCATGAGCTGTATCTTGCAGGTAGGACTAAAAGCAAGGGAGTGCAGTGCAGTTGTTGTCTGTTCGGTTTTATCTTTTAAAATGTGGTTGTTTGGGCTTTTTTTGGAGTGATTTCATTCGTTTAAAACCAAGAATATGGCCCCAGTTGTCAATGTGTATTGTTACATGCATATGGCATCTGTTGCAGTGAATCGAAAGTTTTGGCAGCTTCCTTATCTTTGGAAGTGTCTTGTCTCTTCGCTGACAGATTTCGTTATCTTCATGCGCCGTTAATTCTAAGTATTTGCGTTCCATGTGAGTATTAAAGCGGGAGACGTAGGGCTCTCTGTGGTTACACAAAGATTCATTTGAAAGCATTTAGTATCAGGGAAGAGGTTATCCTTTTGAATTGTTCTGGAAGTCAGCAAAATGCCAAAGAGATTTTAATGACGTGGAATTTGGGTCGTTAGATATGCTGTCAGTAAGGATCTCCCTTAAATTTGATTGGAAAAGCTGAGTCCAGACACAACACAGAAAAACTGACCTCTGAGCTGAAATCCGATTGCTGCTCTGAACAGAGGACTAGAAAGAAGTTGTGCTCTGGCCGCGAGTGTTGGGATAATTTCTTAGAATATTTTACAAAATGCTGGAGGCAGCAGCAAGAAGATTGAGAAGTATTTATGGTCCCAAAAGCATTTATTAGAAGGACATTGGGACCTGTTTGAACTTGGTAGTCTATGAACTATTGCTCCCTGTGCATGCAAGACTCAAAATCCTGGTCTCTAGCAGCCTTTTGGAGGCAGAAATGGGCTGTTCCAAGACTTGCTAAGAAAGCAAGCGGAGGGTGAAAGGACACCCTCAGGGGAAGGGGGAAGCTGGTATTAAATTGGGAGTTTGGGGGGTTTTTGGTTTTGTTTGTTTGTGTTTTTTTGTTTTTAGCCAGGACTGCAGGCAGTATCACAACTTGTTGGGAAGGGAATATAATACCCTGGAGAGACCCACAGGGAAACCTGTGTGAGCAGTTAACCCGGCTAGAAGCAGAAATCGAGGCTGTTCCCAGAGCTTCAGCAGTGGAAACAATTCATGGGCTCCATGTCAGATGGAGAAAAATTCAAGCAGTAGTGGCACAAGTGTGTCCCTGGCCCATGGAAGGTACTGCTTAGCTCCTTGTAGGATGTGTTGTTCCGTAGACCTCGTGAGATTCCTTATCTGCTTTGGCTGAAAGTGTTGAGAGTCCAAAAGAAATAGAGCTTCAGAAAAAATATCATCAGTGTTGGATTTGCTTCAGTGAAATTTCACTTTACAATGGTCAGTTCCGTTTGCCCCGGTCTGTTGCTCTGAAGATGCACAAAAAAAAAAGTGTATTATCACAAAATATTAAAAGAAGGAAAAACCTCCTTTTTGGAAGCCCATGTTGATTTTGGTTTGGGAAGCACAAAGGTTTAGTCTAGCCAGACATTTGGTCAAGACCATGGATGAGGCTTTAGCAAGATGCCTTCTGCGCTGCCCTGACACCTCTGAGTCACCTGCACCCCGGTGCAGGGCACAGTCCCGTATCCCGTGAGGGTCAGGGGGCTGGGGGGGGTTCTCTCCCCTCTGCCTTTCTCTGTGAAGGAGGGGCTTCAGTAGGGACCGTGATTTCTGGTAGGAAACGTGTTCCTGGAGGAGTTCCCCGATCTCCCTTTCTGTCTTGAGTCCCTGGAGGCGAGGCAGTAACTGGCTTTGGATCCTGAGAGCAGCACAGCTTCAACTTTCCAGATGAGATGCTTTAGAAATCGTATTTCACAAGGACACTGATGTATGCGATGGCTCATCTAAGCTTTCAGTGTGTGCTGTTGGCAGCCGTGCCTGAGTCGAGCTAGCTCGTATCCAAGTGCTTTAGGGATCGCTTCAAGAAAGGAGTTCACTGAAATGAAATGAGAAAGTTATGAAAGTACATTTACTGCTCCCTGAATCAGGGCTTTTATCAGCAAGTTCCTTTGCATAAAAAAAAAGAAAAGTCGTAAAATGAGGTTTTTATAAAATATGTGAGGGATAGTTGAAGTAGTAACGAAGATCTGACAGCTGGGTTGAATCTCCCAGCGTGTTCCTGTTGATATTAGCAGCAGGGAGGTCCCCTAGGTTTGCAAACATCACTTTATCATATCATGGAAATCTGGTTTTCATTGTCACCTCCGTGTTTTCATAAGTGTGCATTTGTGGCCTGATGTTTATAATGGAACAAATGAAACCTTTCTCCTTCTGTCTGAATCCAAACCATTTGTTAAATAAGTGTTTTATCTTTACTGCAGGCAAAGAAAATATTGTTCTTTGGAATTTTCTTAGATCTTTTCAATCACAGTCAGAAGACCAAACCTTATCTTCCCGCTCTTTCTGCGTGGAGTCCTGGAGCATAGCTTGGAGGCAGAATTTGGCTCCTACTCCGCAGTGTCTCTCGGCCAAATATGACGAAGGCATTATGTTGATTTAAACGTGCTGCTGCATAACTCTGCCTTCATTTTAAGGGCTTTTCTCATTAAAAGTGTGGTTCTTGGTCCTATGGCAGTTTCCACGATGAGCCCTCGGAGCTCCTGCACCCCTTCTTCCCCAGGGGCTGCAGCACCCCGCTGCTTGGCAGCTCTGTGCTGCGAGGAAAGATCCTCGTAGCCGGTCAAACGTGGCTCTTTGGCATGCGCCGAGTCGTGCAGTGCAGCCTCCGTTGGGGTGGGTCCTGCTCTCCGTGAGGCTGGTGGCAAAGGCTGTCACCGCGACAGGGGCAGAGCTGGCCTGGGAGGACACGTAGCGAGGCGTGTGGAACAATAGATTTGCTTTTTCTCAACTCTAAATTTAATTTTTTAAGTGCTGCTCCCCAGTAAGCATGTGTTGAGCCTGGGCTGTCTTTCTTTGCTCTGTTTTGTTCCTTTCAGAAACATCTGGGTTCCAGTGGCTGCCTGTGATTTCAGATGCTAATTAAATATAATCATGTTACAGGATGATTTTAAAGAACAGTGATGTACTCCCGTTTCAAAGAGATGCTCACGACTGAGCAGAGATGAGAGAAAGCAATGCTGGAGGCTCCAGGAAGGATGTAGTTCCTCGGTCACATGTAGATGTATTCTTCTAGTTTCAAGGGCAGTTATGTTGGGGATCTTAATAGATGTGTATAGTCTGCACGCACAATTTCACCTGTACAAATAGTTGCAAAAAGCTGAATGTCAAAACTGAAGCGTGTGTGTGGGTACCCCTGAGGTCGCTGAAGCTTGGAGCTGTTTTGAGGATGTACGTTAGGTGCCTTGAGAAATTTAACTTAACTCCAATGTTTGGAGAAATTGACTGGACTTTAAGAAATCTAAATTATTATTAGAGGAAAATTGATTATTGATACTAAAACTATTACCCTGTGAGCAGATCTCCCAGGGCACTTACCCGTGTGTGCTCTTTCCTCATTTGACCGCTTTGCCTTTGATTTAGTCGCAGTGGCTTAGCATGAGACCCATGGAGCAAAAGGCAGCGATGTCTCTCTCACAGCAGTTAACATTTAACTAGTGCACTTAATATCATGTTTTTTCCTCTTGCAGAAGACAAAAATAGGGGTGTTATTAGCATCTCCTGGTGCAGCAGTTTTAAATTTCCTTACTCACTCTTTCTTTGAAGCCTGCCTCCGGTGGTGTTACCAAAACATAACCTTTCTTGGTGTGTTTTGCTTTTTTTCCCCCGTTGTTTTGATTTTTGTTTTTCTACTCTGATTAGCGTGAGACTTCATTTTAATCACTTCTGTCAGCTGCTTATTTTTCAGTGCTTTTCTCATGTTTTTACAGAATTACAATCGACCTCCAGTGATGGCCTTGGCTGTTCCGGTGGCAGTGAAGTTTCTTCAGAGGGGCAATAAGGAGCTGTGCAGAAACATGTCGAGTTACCTGTCCTTGGCTGCGATCGCTAAGGCAGATCTGCTGGCTGATCACACGGACACCATTGTCAAAAGTGTCCTTCAAGGTAGGAACACACTGAGACACTTGGGTTTAGTCCTGTGGCATGCCTGCCGTTAGATTAGTGGGGCTGCACTGGGCGTATGTACAAACGTACACATCAACACGTTAGATGTAAAAAAAAAAAACAACCATGAGGCATGTATATAGAGAATGACAGAATAGAGTCACAGGATGGTTTGGGCTGGAAGGGACCTTAAAGCCCATCCAGTGCCACCCCCTCCCATGGGCAGAGACACCTCCCACTAGCCCAGGTTGCTCAAAGCCTCATCCAGCCTGGCCTTGAACCCCTCCAGGGATGCGGCATCCACAGCTTCTCTGGGCAGCCTGGCCCAGAGTCTCCCCAACTTTCCTGGAGACTCCCCAGAAGTTCTGCCAGAAGGTTTCCCTGGAACCTTCTCTTCTCCAGGCTGCACACCCCCAACTCTCTCAGCCTGTCCTCGCACGGGAGCTGCTCCAGCCTCAGACCATCTCCGGGGCTCCTCTGGCCCTGCTCCAGCAGCTCCATGTCTGTCCTGTGCGTGTATATAAACGTGATAAAACATGTCAGACACAATCTAATAGCAGGATATATCAAGGAGACCTTGTAAGAATGTCAATTGACTGAACCTTCTTGACTGTGGGAGTTTCGTTATAGATGGGATGACCTGCAGGGCAGGAATAGATCTGTGCTTGTTATTACGCTGCACTAATGGACTTCAAATTATAAGCCATGATACCAGATAGTTACTGGGCACTTATCCTTTCTATTAGTGTCATTGGCAATACTCCAAAGTAGAAATGGGAGGGAAATGAATCCCCTTCTGGGGCAAAACAGTCAGATGTCAGATAGAAAAGCTTTTGTAGCGGTTCTTTAATTTTGCCTCTGTTATTAGCTTTAGGTAGAATTTTGTTGCTCAACTCTCTACATGTTGCTTTTGTGGTTTAAAAAGCCACAAATATTCATACCTCTGCAAAAGGAGGTCCAACTGAGACAAGGTTGTAAAGTTCCCAGGACTTGTTGGAAAATCATAGTTGGTTTTCCTTCGAGTGCAAGTAAACGCAGTAAGTAGCAATAGCTGTCTAATTATTCCAAGAACATCGTTATGAGAATGTTAAGCCCTCAAATTGAATGTGTGCATTCTATATTTTTTTTTAAAGATCGAACCGGAGTGTGGTTATTTTTAGGTGTGCTATGGAGGGATAGCGAAGCCAGAAAGTAATTTTGCTGTTAAGACACTATGGTCAGAGTTTGCATATTTCTGTCCTCTTTGGTTAGGGACAAATGTGTGATAAACATGATAAATATGTATGAGCCAAGTGATAATACTAATTGAATAGAGTCCAAGAACAGAATATTGCTAATAACTTACAAGGCTATATGGATAACTCTTTTAGGACTTGTGATGCTGGTATTTATCTGTTCACGTCGTGCATGACCCTCGTAACTCTGCTGCTAATGGAAATAAAGTGAAACAGGTTTGTTGTGTAGTCCTAGGTTTAGGAAAAGTGATTATCACCCACAACCGAAAGTCTCGTCGCGACTGTACCTGCTCGGTTTTGTGTATTTATGTTGTTCTACCAGCAGATGTTGCTGTGGACGTCAGGTTTGGAGGCTCCAGGCTGGAAGAGGGCAGGAGGAACAGGCACAGTGCTCTGTCTCCCATCCTGCCTTCGCTGCTCTGCACAGGGTTTGTGTTTCAGGCGTGACAAGGTGGGTCTGCAGCAGGTGAAGAACCATGCTTAAGGACTGAGCATCTGCTGAAGGCTGAAGGGAAGAGGATCACTGCTGGGGATGGGTTTACAAACCAGCGCGGGGACAGAAGGCTGCACAGGCAGGGCTCAGCCTAGGGCACCAGCCAGGCTGGCAGCAGGCTTTGGCCCCTTGCCTGCGCGCCTTTGGGAGCTAACGGGATTTTTTGATTACTTGGGGCGACTGTTTGGCTGTGTAATCAGTGTCTTATCTTATTAGCTAAAAAAGAGCTCTCTAGAAAGAACATTGAGCTGCTCTGTTCCAGTTGGTGTGAACTCAGCTTCTAAACATGCAAAAGTCCATGATGCTGACACCTTCCATCAGCATAAGGGACCTGGCAGATTTAGTCCTGTTTCCAGGGGACAGCAGCAAAACTACCTGGCGATCACCACTGTAAGCAGAGTCCCCCAGCCGCCCCGCTGTCCGGAGGAGCCCAGGCAAGGGCTGGGACGTTGTCTTGGGCAGAGGCTCGCTGGAGAGCAGAGCTGGGCTCAGTGATGTGTTCTAGGCATGCACGTCCTGTGTTTGCTCCTTTGTTTCTGTGCTTGCAGTGCAAAGACAGGGTCACAGTGACTTTTATGGGTTTGGGACCCAAAATACTATTTACCAGGTGTTTCCAAACAAAGTAGCTGCTGACAAAGAAAAATATAGTTAAGCTGGGAGGGAAAGAGGTGATGGAGGTGACTGGTGGTGCTGGGCAGGAGGGGACCAGGCTCTGGGAAAGCTTTGGTGTCCACAGGGAAGTGATAAAGGAGGAGCAAAGCGGGGGGAAAGATGAGAGTTTTCCAGCTGAGTCAGTGAGGATGGAAGGACCCGCTTTGTGTTTGGTCACCTGCCAAACCAGAACAGAGATAGGAAAAGGCTGCTTCCAAGGGAAAGCATTTCAGGTATGGGGTACAGTGAGGAAAGCAGCCAGGAGGGACTTCTGGGAATCTTTTTTGAGTTTTTTTTTTTTTAATTTTTCTCTTTCTGCTGCGTTTCATGGACATTTGTTTTCATTTAATGGAGGGCACTGTGCGGAGGGAGGATTTGAGCAGTTTTGCCCTTGCACAATGTTGGGACCTCAAGTGTTTTTCTTAACTCTGAAGAGCTGTTTCCTGGCTGGCAGCAGATGAACGGAGGTAATCGTCCGTTGTTCCGTAGTTAAGGTTATTAGCAGATATTATTTAGGGATTTTTGTCATGCTTCCTACTCAGCATTTATAATTTAGATAGATTTTGTTGCAGGGTAACAGGAGAAATTCCAGCAACCGGAGCAGTTATTTTTACCTTAAATAACTGATGTTGCCAGAACTTTGGAGCAGCTCATGTGAGTGATGACTGACATAGTAAAGTGGGAATTACCTGGTCACGGCTTTTCCTCGCTACTTCCGTGTCGTGGAAGGAACGATCTGGTAGCTGCATTGTATTCAGGAATAAGCACGGCAGCAGTGTGTCAAACTTCTCAAAGTTTGGTCTGAGGAGATCTGTAGAGAACGATAAAGACAGAGAAACGTGAACAGAGCCAAAGAGTGTGCTGCTTCCTGGGGAAACGGGAGTTGCTCTGAGTAAAACGTTCTCCACAATAACTTGTCCAGAGGCTTCAACAGGTAGTGAAGAATCGTTCCTGTCGTGAAGAGTTACGTATCCAGCAAATAATGATTCATCGTTGTCTGCTTCAGCTCATTTTTCTTCACACAGATCACCACCCGTGTCTTGGCTCTGCTGCTCGTGCACTGGATCCAGCCCCGTGTTTTCGGTGGGTTTTAGATAAACTTGTGAATGGGAGAGAAGAAAGACTCTGCCACCAAACAGTCACAGAATCACAGAATTATAAGGTTGGAAAAGACCTAGAAGATCATCCAGTCCAACCATATCCAATACTTCCCTACTAAATCATATCCCTCAACACATCCTCCAGACGTCTCTTGAACACCCCCCCCAGTCGTCAATTCTGCCTTGTACAGGCCTCCTGTTAGCATCAAAAGAGTTAGTTTGGATATCTAAATGTGTCTTAAAACTGCATGTGTCCTCCTCAGATTACCAGCAGTATGCATGGAGCACTGACTCTTTTTAAATTTATTTTTTTTTATTTGGAGATATCCCAAACCCAACCCTTCCTTCAGCCCCCAAGCACTGTGCTGGCCCAGCCTCGGGTCAACGCACGCGTGTCCGTACGTCAAAGCATCTCTGCTGCACCAGTGACCGTGTCTACATGGGGCAGCTCCTAGAGCGGCAGATCCTTGCACGTGCCCGCGTTCACGAGGGGATTGTTACCATGATGGGCTTAAAGCCCTCCCTGGTTAGTGCTTGGGCCCTCTGAGGAGCTCTGTTTGTACGAGAGCTTGATATTTGTGTTCTTCTTCTATTAGCAGCTAAAATTATGTGGTTCAAAACATGGGAAAATCCCCAGTTGGGACTTACTTTGAGAGTTTCAATTCATGAGAAGCGTGGAAAGTTTTACTTTACTAAAGTATCTTTATTTACAGAACAACTTTACAAAAATAATTTCAATAAAATTATTACCAAGTCAATTTACAATATAATACAGCTGGATTTTCTCAAAATGTAACATCAGACTATGATGGGGCGTATTACTTTCATATGTTGGGTCAATCCATGGCATAAATAATGCTTTAAACAAAGAGATAGGTTTGTTACAGGATACAAATTACTAAAGACGATTAATAACCAACACGTTTCTTGGTTTATGTGGTTCCTCTGTACAATTCACATTAGCACTACAAAGCCCCATGGCTGGAGGAGCCTGGAAGATGTGCAGCCTCACGTGTGTTCTGCAGGGACCACTGGGCTGGGTACCTGACGTTGGTTTCAGCAGGGATGCCAGCAGCACCGGCACTCGCGTACATCGGGAAACACTTCGCACGAGAGACAGCAGGAACAGCTTTTCCAATGTCACACCTTGATGGGTTTTCAGTGTTTTAGCCGAACAGCAGGCAGAGACCAGGTCCCATCTCCGCAGTACCTCGTTGGATAAACGCGTGGCGCTCATCTTCCCAGGGAACTGGAGAGACGCGGGCTCCTGCAGCTCTGTCCACTCGTACGTATCGGTGTTCAGCTCTTTGTGAAATACATTCCCTGCTTCAGAAAGTGTTTTGCCAGAATTTAGGAAACATACTGGGCTCCTCCGTATGGCAAAACCTCTGTGACTCCCCACCCGACGATGTTGCCCCTGGTGCTGCAGGCGTCCTCTCCGCTCTGTGCCGCTATCTCCCTGGCACTGAGCACCCTGTCCCACAGGTTAAAGCCTGTTAATTTTCCAGAGAAGGCTAAAGCTTCGTCAAATCCACCTCCAACGCAGCAGCCGTTCTTTTCTTGACCGATTTGCAAAATCCCTCCGTCTGGAATGGTGTGAGCGCTGGCAACGTCCAGGGCGGTGGCCGCCAGCTCTCCCTTCACCCACAGGGATGCTGATCCGTTCTCCGAGCTCCAGGCACCGCAGAGGTGGATCCACTTCCCAGGAACAACTACATTTTTGGCAGCCAACTTGTGCTGGTCACCGCCAACCACCAGCACTGCCGACTCCTGGCTGAGATAAAGCTGGATTTCGTAGGGATTGAACTTGGTTCCGTAGGAGAAGACAATCGTTTTGTCCAAAGCCTCGGTCGCCTTGATCCAGATACAAGCGGTAAAGGAGCGAAGGCTCATTCCAGCAGTTGGATGAACGCTCCCAAAGATCTTTTTTGAACGCATGGGGAACAAAATTGCTGTTTCACACCCTGGAAAAGTGAGAAAGATTGTTAGGTGAATAAAAACAGGTCAGTTTGTACATGCATGGTTAGGACTGCACTCCCTCCTGCACTTAAAGGGAGCTGAGCTCGTCCGGGGTGTGCAGGCTGCTTGGAAGGAGCTGTCAGATCTGACGGATGAATTCATCCAACTCTTTGGCAGTGGGTCTAGGGGGTGGTGAGGCTGCAGGAACAAGGCTTGTCTCTTCCCTGGCTGCAGCAGTAGTGCATCGTGTGGTCCTGTGCAACCAAACAATTTGGTTTAGTGCTGCCCTGGTGCTTGCCTTGGGCAGCTGGGCTCCCCTGGGGGTGTGTGTGGGGCAGAGCTTCTTTTTGGCTGGGTCACCTAGAGAATCAGCGCTTTACATTGGGTAGTTCTCCTCTGTTTCATTTAGGTCTGTTTTTTTTTAGCCTCGGTGTTCTCTTTTTTTTTTTTTTTTTTTTTTTTTTTGGTGCAGAGTGATGAAAAAACCCTCTGGTGAGGGGATGGGTTTGGTGTTTTATCACCAGTGGGTTTGGATTGGATGCTGTGCCATTCCCGGGATGGTGGCGTGGGACACAGGGCGATGGCGTCACCAGCAGTTCCACAGCATCCTGCTGCTGTCCCGTGTCACTGGGCAGCGGAGGAGAGGGAGACGGGGGCTACAGCAGAGCAGGCTCAGGGGGTGTTGGCAGAAGCGTGCCGAGGTGTGTGTGTGTTTGCTAATTATGATAATATTATAATTAGTGTAATGACTCCATTTTCTGACCCTGCCTTTAGGGCTGTTGGTCAGTCCGGACACCAGTTGAGCATGGGAAATGTACAACGGATATTTTTAACACAGCTCATCTCCAATTAATCAATATATTGATAATAGCAATTAGATTCATTCCAAATATAAATAAATTTGTGAAACTTGGCAAAGTAACTGATGATCACTAAACCCAAGATATTTTTTGTGTTCTAGGCACTGTTCCCTAGTCATATACAACTTAATTATTCTGAGCGGCAGAGGGGAAAGTGCAGCCCCCATCTACAGTTAAGCTGGTTCGTTTCCTGTTTGAACAAGCTGGAGGATCTGAAATGTGTGTGGAAATTTCTGGGGCAGTGGATGAAGGGCTCTTTGTGCCTCCTAGGGTCTTGCTGCTACTCCCTCGGCTTCGGGCAGGTTTTACATTCCTTCGTTGGCCCTTTTGGGGTGGGGCAGCCAGGAACTGTTGGGGATACTCTTTAAAATGCTCCTTGGGAACACTATTGTGAAAAAGCTTTTAATTAGCAAGCTTTCAGGCTTTATTATCGGGGTCTAAACAAAATTAAAACCAGCCTCACTGAAGAACAAAAAGTGATTAGAAAATCCCTCGAGAGTACGGCTGGCAGTAATTCAAGATGTGAGAAATTAAAGTCAGTTGCTAAAAATTCCCTTGGAAAAAAAAAATTCCAGAGAGAAACTCTGGAAGTACTTAAAATGTATCTTTAAAATTAAAAAATAAGAACACTTTACATAAAATCCTGTAGGAACCAGTGGAAACAGCCTGGATTTCCAGGGATGGGGCTGAGACCCCTCGTGCTGATCTGGATTTTCACCCTCACCTAGTGCAGAGGAGCCGGCGGCGAGGCTGGCTGTGTGACAGGGGACAGATAAGGAATGAGATCATGCTTCTGGAAGGCAAGATGCGTGTGTTGGGGGAAAACAGGAATACACTGTCAGCTCTACTCCCTGTAAAGATGACTACGGTGTTACCATAGATAAAGGAGCAAAAGCAATTTACGTACAAAGCTGAATCCACGTCCTGCGTGAAAGGATAGATTCATGGGCGATAAACGCTTTGATGTCAACCACTGTTATGTTGTCCTTCTATTGTAAGAGGCTTGTGTGAGTTTTTTTGCCTTTGCTTTAGCAGTTACAAGAAGCGCTGCTGCTTGCTCGCCCGTGTCAGAGCTGATGCTGGTGCTGCGAAGGGTGGCTGGTGCGGCCGGTGTAACTGCACCCCGAGCCTCCTATTTGCACACACCCCAAGAGGAGGTTTCTGCAGGGCTTTTAAGCTGCGCTAACTTTTTTTTTTTTTTTTTTGAAAATACAGTTGTTAAAGACATGCCAGCCTTTAGAAGGCAGAATTCAATTCGATGCAGCTCTATTGTGCAGGCAGCAATTCTGCACCCATGCTTTAAATGGGTGGGGGTCTGTTTGCTCTCCCTAAGCTGCTGATGCTGCTTTTTGGGTCTTGCTTTATAGTGCACAGAAAAAATTTGAGATCTGAGCTCATCTTTCCACAGCCACCTTGCTTGCTGACCAATGCAAACATTTCGGAAGGGGAAAACCAAACCCCACGACAATACCCCAGTGTTAGTAATTTTTCCATGCTTGAGGAAATGTTCTGTCCTGACAGCAGCACGCGGGGATGTGCCAGCCCTGCTGCGGGAAGCGTGCTCAGCTGGCCAACATGAGCAGTGTGTCCTGGGATCCAGCTCTGCTCTGGGCAGCTGGAGCTGCTGAGGAGGATCTCTGCTCAGGGAGGGGAAGGAGGGGGTAGATGCACAAAGAGAAGAGCTTGGTGTATACTTGTGGGAATTACCGGCTGGGAAGGTAAAAGGTGAGAGAGGATAATTTGTGTGTTTAAAATCTGTCTGGCAAGGGTTTTGATCTGGGAGAGCCCGCAGGAGGTGGGATCCTCGCTGGGTGGCTGCTTTACCCCGTTTAAGGACTTTGATTACACCCTCCTTTGATCCCACGTTTGGAAAGCTCAGCGCCTCTTTTTCGAGAACAGTTCATGGAGTTTTTTCTAAGGTCCCTTCCAACCCAAACCACTCTGATTCCATGGCTTTGAGCAACCTGGGCTAGTGGAGGGTGTCCCTGCCCATGGCAGGGGGTTGGAACTGGATGATCTTTAAGGTCCTTTCCAACCCAAACCACTCCATAGTTTCCTCCCCGTCAGTACAGATGGCTCAAGGCTGCTGTACTGCCCATAGGATTGCTTTGGGGTTATCTGTGGAGGAAGGTGCTTAGGAGGAGGGTTTGTGGGTTGACTGTTTGGACAGACCCACCGACGAGAGCTCTCGGGTGAGGCATTGCGCCTGCAGGCTTACCTGCTGGCAGGAGGTGCTGAGCCGCCCATTTCTGCGATGCCTTTAGGTCGGCTCTGGTTTGCTGCAGCTCTTTCCACAGCGAGTTCCAAATTAGGTTGTCTCCTCTGCTGGGACTGAACTTATCCTGCTGCAGAGCCGTCTCCTGAGCCTCCGCCTGGGATCTCCGCAGCCAGGCGCTCTCCAGCTGGCCCAGCCTGACCGACACGTTGTGGCTCAGCAGCAGGATGTGCTCGAGAACCTTGCCTTGCTCGGATTCCTGAAGCCTCTTGGCCTCTCCAGCGTGGTCACAGTTCCTGGTGAGCACCTGCTCCATCTGCGACACGACGCGGGAGGTGAGTTTCTCGGCAGCGGCGGCGAAGGTGCCTGCGAGGCTGGCAGTGAGCTGGCTCAGCTCCGCTTTCAGCGTCGCCAGGTCCACCTTCAGCACCTCGTCCATCGCCTGCAGCATCATGTTCTCTTTCATCTGTGAGTTCTCCAGCATGATGAAGAGCTTGTCCCACTCGGTGTGCTCTCGCTGGCAGTCGCAGGAAGCTGGAAGGGAAGATGGAGATGCTGCTAGCCCTTTGCACCGACATTGCTAGGCAGAAGGAGTGTTTGACAAAACCTGGCTCTGCCCAAGGCTTGCGTGCTCCGGACTGTCAGTGCGTGTCCCTCTATCAGAACAGAAAGGTGAAGCAGTGTGTATTACAGCAATTTAAAATTAAGTCTTTTTGGGACCCTTTTGCAGGAAAACTGAAAAATAGAGTATAAAGCAAATTCCAAGGCATGCTATCCAAGTGTTATGGCATTTGCTGCCTGTTATATTCTACCACTGCAAGCACATTATTCTTCCTCTGAAAAAAAAAAATTCTGTTTGTAATAGCAACTGTTAGAAGAGCTAAGCAACAAGAACACAATTCTGCACTTAACGCAAATGTGGTTTAAATCTACTTACTTTCCTCAGTGCCGAGAACTGGACCTTCAATCTCATTATCCAGGTTCACATACATGAGATCGTAGTCATCGTCTTCATCTAGGACGGAAACAGAAGCCCTGAAAGCACAGAACAGCGTGAGCAGAGAAAAGATTTCTCGGGGCAGCATTCTCTAGCTGCT
Source organism: Syrrhaptes paradoxus (assembly GCA_013400615.1). Taxonomy (NCBI): domain Eukaryota; kingdom Metazoa; phylum Chordata; class Aves; order Pterocliformes; family Pteroclidae; genus Syrrhaptes; species Syrrhaptes paradoxus. The sequence goes on along the minus strand of VZTO01001237.1, from coordinate 59,828 downwards.
TCCTGCAGAGAGCTGAGCTGTCTGGGGCTGGAGTCGAAGGCAGGCTTCAGCAGAGACCAGCCTCTGCGCGGGAGAGGCAGCGAGCCCCTAATAAACGCTGCGAGCGCCTCAGCCCGAATGAATGAGCGAGGCTCGTGCCAGGGTTGTAACAAGAGCCCTCCTGGCTGTTGGTTTTGGCTGGGAGGAGAAGGGGGCGTGCAGCTTGCTCAATCCCAGCCTTCCAGGTTTGCACCGGGGGAGATGGAGGGGAAGGATCGGGGAAAGCTGCTCTTGCGAGCTGCCGCGTCCCCTCTGAGAGCAGATTGCTGCGACGTGCAGTGAGGGTGGGATGGGATCACTCGGCGTTCACTGCCGACGAGCCTTGGCTGCGTGGGTTGGGTTGTGTTAGCTGGGGAGAGCGTTCCCTGCAAACTTTGTAGTTGGTGTGTGCCAGGGCTCTAGAGGGGTTCGTTAGAAAAATAAATGTACCTGGAGTTGGTTGGGATGCGCGTGCATGGTTTAACCGAAATATTGTTGCTTTTTTGATAGTTGTGTATGAAAACTTGTGTTATATACTAGCAGTTTAGTGCCTTAGGCAATAAAGGAGAACTCGTAAAGGCAGCTTGTTAGAGTTTTGCTTTTCTAGCCCTAATTACCAACAGCAACATCATAACTACGTGGATAGTACCTTACTGCTAGTGTCTTGCTTTGGCAGCACGTAGATTAGCAGCTGCATGGTGAGAGTTCTTTCTGTTCACTTTTGGGGGGGGGAAAAAAAACCACCACCAACCAAGGCACTCTTGGATGAGACATTAGTCTAGTGCTAAGTATTGTTGATCTGTTTGAAATTCTGGAAAACTTATCAGCTGAATGGGCCATTGATTGTTCCAGAGATGTATTGCTTCGGTGAGATGAGGGGCAATATACTGGTGGTACAAATTGTCTGTTGGCTGAGAAGTATTTGGAGAATGGCAAAACTATTTTAATCTGTGATTCCTTTGCACTGGAGTCTCTGGTTTAGCCCCTTCTCATGGGACTAAGTGGATGTGGCAACACTGCTGCTCCTCCACTCCGTGGTACATTTGCAGTGTGCTACTGAGCTCTTCTTTTTTTTTTTTTTTTATTTTTTTTTATTTTTTTTATTTTTTATTGTCCTGGGGCAGGCTAGCACCATCACAGCCCATGGCTGGGGTTGCTCGTGCTGTCCGTGCCTCTTCCCAACCTGACTCCCAGCCAGCGGTGCAAAGCCGTCGAGTGTCCCCAACCCTACGTTAGTTCCTGCCCGAATTGCACAATTGTCCGTGTGTGGTCTGCTTGGAGAGTCTGAGGAAATGTAATCTGGAAAGTATTGGGGGTAAGGGTGGTAGGGGAAGGGAGAGGGGAAAAGGAAGGTAATTACAGAGCTGAGGATAATGTTTTTCCATTCGCAGACAACAAACATACTTTTCAGGCTCTTAGTTTAGACTGAGACGGATGAAGCAAGATGGAAAAAAATGAATTACTTGGGAATGGGCCCCATATTGCCTCCGACAGCCCGAGCTCCGAGGATAGGAAGGTTGGTGAGCTGCATGTGCGTAAATTCCGTAGAAACTGAAAAGGTGTGACAAACAAAGGGTGAGAGGTACTGGGAGCTAACTCAGAACTTGCAAATAAATTAAAATAGTGAGTTGGCTTGTGCTTCGTGACCTTTCCTAAGCTGTATGAAGAACAGAGACAAGCTGTGATCTCTGCTCGGGTTGTTGACAGGTTTGTGTACACAGGTTGTTCCTTCAAAAGCAATTCCATGTCAGTGAGGTCATTTATCACTCCAGAGGGATGGTGTTGCTTCTCGTTTGTCTTGGTTAGTGAGTATAAACCCAGAAATGTTTGCTGTATGATCACTGGAGGAAACTGCCCACATTTGCATTTGTACAAGTTTTTTTTTTTTGTTCCAAGAAGTTTTATGGCTGCGATCCATCATGTGGTGTCATGTCCAATTGCATCACTCCAGCCGATATGGAAGATGCTGGTTTGCTCAGATTGAGTCATTAGCCTTGCCTTCCCCTTACCTTCTCACCTGTGACATCCCAGCTTAGGCAATAGCACATCTCGGGTTAGTGGCTGTCCTGGTTTGGTTCGTCTCTGCTGAATTCCCTCCCTCTACACTTTCACAGCTGAGATTAATTTTGCCCATCCAGGAATTTCATCTTTTGCAATTGTTGCCATTGCTGAAATTCAGCCGGAGCTTAAGGGCTCTGCTCCACATGGGCAGAAAACTGCCAGAGGAAACGGAGGGTGTGCAAGTGCAAAGAAAGGACTTATTTCTGTAAGCACTGCATTATCCAGAGAGGAAAACAATTTTTAGTGTATTTAGTTACAAAATTGTTCCGTTTCCAACTCAGATGTGAGTCCAGAAAAATTCAAGTAAATACATCCTCTTGGTGCCATGTTAGTGACACTCGTAAAAGAAGTGACACTTCTTTACAGACTCATTTGTAACATCCGGAAGAGATTTGCACAAAGAATGTGGCTAGAAAACAGCCAGAACTGAGGAGCTTGCTGATGTGTTTGGGGTAATTCATCAGCAAATCTCTCTCCTTTGCAACTGGCCTTTGTGCTTCATGTATAGAACAAAACGAGGCAGAAATTTGCCACATTCATGAGTCTAAAGGGGAGGTCTGAACCTTGCCTTCAGCCCTGTGGGGGTTGCATGGAGGGTTTGGAGCTGCCTTCAGGGAGAAGCCAAGGGTTCTGCAGCGAGAATAAACACCTGGGGGTAGGATGCTGGCTGGATAGCGTGGAGGTACTTCTCCGGAGCGTAAGGACCCCTTCCCTTACAAGCTGTTTGAACCTGGGATGAATTACGTGTTTGTTGCTTGGCTCAGAGGTCATGGTGCAAGACCCAACAGTGTCTTGGGGTGTGTTTGCTGTATCCCATGAGCGCACGGTGGATGTTGTCCACTTTGACCCGTCCATCCTTCTTCTACCATCCAAGGAGTGACCTGCTGCTCTTCCAGAATTATAAAGCTCGGATTTAAATAGGAGACAAAGCAGCAGGCCAGAGTCCTAGTTCCTGTTGGAAACCAAATCCAAAGAGACCGTAAGGACTTTCAAGGGTTTACGAAAAGGAGCCATACTATGTTGCCGTAGGCAGATGTTTTCCATATGTTGTTCAAGTGAAACTTAAATACATTGAGGCAGGCATGCACAGCAACGCAAAGTTAGATATTTTGGTATGAGCCTGGACTTCAAATTGAGTTATGCACAGACATCTTAAGAAAATGTGTGAGAGAGGGTTTTGCGTATCTCTGTCTGTCTGCAGTTGACTCTCTCTGGCTCCTTTCTATTCCTGGAATGGCATCCTTAACTGTTGCTGGTCGAGTTTACTATCATGCATACTTAGTGCTCTTCATAAACAACTATTCTTTCTATATGCTGCTTGCTTAATTTGAAAGTCTGAGTCTCAACAAAGGAGAAATAGCTTTTATGTGCCTTCTGGCTGCCTTTTTTTTTTTTTTTTTTTTTTTTTTTTTTNNTTTCTTTTTTTATTTTTTTTTTTTTTGCACCTAGGTTATTACGCCTCTAATGATTCATTCTATTTAGGTTATTTATTAGTCTTCTTGGCCCAGTATATATTTTCCTACGGTGCATTTTATGCCTTTGTACTGATGATCCTCAAGACCTGGTGTCTCCAGAGTTGTGCTGATTTTCTGTGTCTGTCCCTCGCTGTAGGATGCAGACACGCGGTGGGTCACTGGCCTCTCCTTTGCTCTGTTCCAGGGAACTCCATGCTGCTGCGTGTCCTCCCCGCTCTGTACGAGAAGCGACCGGAGCCCATAACCCTCCATCTGCGGGAGCTGGTGGCCCTGATGGCTCAGCTGGATCACACCGAACAACATCACCTCCTCAGGCTCCTCCAGAGCGTGGCCAGGAAAAAAGAACTTGGGGTAAAACCGTGTTTGGGATATCTAAACACTGCACCTCCTTTTTGGGGGAGGTGCCTTGGCGAGTGCTGGCTGGTCTCTTCCTTGACCATGCATGATGGTGCTTCCCTACACCAATTCCCTGGGAATTCTTTAATTCCATTCCAAATCCTCCATTTAATCAGAAAGACAATGTGACCATGACTCTGCTGGACCAAAAAGTTTGTGTTAAAGCAGAACCGTTTTCAACTTTTTTGTCTCTTCTTCCGCCAGCTGCGTATGAATTCCCATAACTAGGTTTCTATGAGGATACATGGACTGTGTTAAATTGCACATCAAGAAAATCAAAAGGAATTAGGAATTGATTAGGAGCGAGCTGGAGATTAATTAACTAAGGGAAAGTATATCCTGCTTTGGGAATTCCGTGTCACTGAGAGCATCCAATTTGATGACATGAAATTTGGTGCCAACAAGGCACCAAACTGCCTGCTTTGTGGATTTATGGAATTCATAAAATCTTTGGAAAAGGAGAATCAACAGTCCTTAGTATCTGCCCCCGGGTAGCCAAGGGACTTGTCAGCGGGAGGGGGCTGGGGTGCACCATTGGTCCACGCTGGAGCCAACGTGTCTGAAGTTGCTTTGTATTATCGTTATTACTGTTATTATCATTTATTACTACTAACAATTTATTCAGCCACCCACCTGCAGCAGTATTTTGCCAGAGCGACAGGTATTGACTTGCTAAAACTGATAATCCTTAAAAAAAAAAAAAAAAAAAA
>VZTO01001237.1:33649-54239 GCA_013400615.1 Syrrhaptes paradoxus | reverse complement strand
GTCTGAAGTTGCTTTGTATTATCGTTATTACTGTTATTATCATTTATTACTACTAACAATTTATTCAGCCACCCACCTGCAGCAGTATTTTGCCAGAGCGACAGGTATTGACTTGCTAAAACTGATAATCCTTAAAAAAAAAAAAAAAAAAAAAATTAGCAGAAGAATGGGTGACTTTATGCCCCATTTCGGTGCTGAAATGTCTTTTACACAGATGCAATGGCTTCGCGGATTCAGAGGTGTATTAGCAAACGTGTGTTTATATGGAAAAGAATCACTCGGCTGTATACCCTGCATCCTGAGGATTTCAGGGCTACACCCTCAGCATCTTGAAAATTGCGTTGTTACAAGAAATGATAACTTGCCCACAGCATTTTTTTTGTGCAATGAGGATCCTGCCCCTTATCCCCTGTTAACCGTGTCACGTTATTTCTGAATGTTTCTACCAGTACTTTAATTTACTGTATCATCGGGGGAGGCCGAGTCCTATGGTTTTTTAATCAAAACAGTATAGGACTGGCCTAGAGCAAGGGAAAGATTTGGCGAGGGATTTTTTTGCCTTTGTTAACAATTGGACGTTTCCTCACTTGTGTATGCATAACTGCAATATTTCAGGGCTGCGGCTTCCCCGTATTCCATGTGTTCAGCTGAACTTCGATTGACCTGAGCCAGAGCTCTGATAAGGTCAGCAAGGGTGGAAGGATATTTTCCGAAATCAGAGTCTAGTGGTTTATTTTTATCACTCCAATGTACAGTGTCTTCTTTCGGTTATATAGATTCACAATTAAAAAATATATTCACAATTTTCCTGATTTTTTTTTTTAATAGGTGCTGAAAGAGTGTATCCCATTCCTCTTGGGACACTTGAGGGACCCTAACCACAGTGAAATTATTCTCAACATACTTATAGAAATATCCAGCTACGAACCAACAGCCTTGGCTGCTTTTCTCCCGACGCTGAAGGAAATTGGGGAGAGTTTTCCAAGTTTGATTGGGCAGACAGCAAAGATTTTTGGAGCGGTTGGGCACGTTGATGAGGTGAGTTTAAAAACAGAAGTTGGTTGGTTTGGGGATTGGGTTCTTTGGGTTGTTTTTTTTCCTAAGTCTTTCATAAAAGAGTACTTTTAATACTTTATTCACGAGTAACCAGGCTGCCCGACCAGAAGGTATTCCTGGGCAGAAGACCATGATGGGTCTAGAGGGTGATACCACCAGTATGGCTGGGAGAGCAAAAATCAGCCGTGGCAGGCTGGGGACCGAGACTGCCCTTCGGGCTTCTGACCAAGGAACAGCCACGTAGTAATGGGCCTCTGCAGAAATGGGGTTTGGGTTAGTGGGAAAGAAAGAAACTTCCTAGAAGAGGTCAACGAGCATGAAAAAGATAAATATTTAAATTCTCATAACTGTAAAGATTAATAATAATAACAAATATCATTTACTGTGTATCTAGTCTGTGCACATATAAGTTCTGTTTATTTGGAGTGGTTTTTTCATGGCATGGCTAAAGCTCCTGTTTGATAAAAGCACGTAATTGTCATTAATCCAGGAGCTTACCTTAAGGTAGGTTGCAGGGTGCCTATATGTGACATGAAAGGCAGAGAAAAAGAAAAAAATATTTTGCAGGCTTTGGTATGATATCATATTTGAGATGCACGTAGCCTTCAGGAATGCTGTAATTACGCAGTGAAATGTGAACTTCCTCGTACAGCGTGATCCAGCGATTTTGGCTGGGTAGCCGTGGTTAATGGGATACTTCTGACAAATGTCTCTAATGAAAATGCTCCGTGGTGGTGCTGGGCTCCAGCCTCGTCACAGGAACATCTTCAGAGTGAACTCGGTTTGGGATCTCGCCCAACGGGAATGTTACGCCCGAGAAGGATTCACGCTGACAAACTAAAAATGATGGCGGCTTCATCACAGCGTAATTAATTCGCACTGAAATGTTTGCCTTGGCCATGAACGCCCAGTCTGGGTGGGAGAGCGGTGCTCCCCTAACCCAGGTGCTGTGAACAGCCTCAGAGGCAGCATGGACAGAGACCCTGGGGCAGGTCTCGGATCCAGAAACCAACATCCCATTGGAGATGGAGCCAAATGAACCTTGTTCCCTCCTTGTTCCCTTACACCGCCCCAGCAGAACTGACCTTTCCAAGAGCTGCAGCTGACCACGTTCGGTTCTGAATTCAGTATTTAAGAGTCAAGACCTAGAAGCTCTACACTTTATACCCAGCTAATCCTCAGATGAGCCCAGCTGGGATCAGAACTGAAGGATTTAATTCAGATTCTGTATTTTAGCTTGTGGAATCAGCTCTTCCCATGCGAGTGTCTCCGAGGCCCCTTTTCTGCTGTGTCCTGCTACTCACAAGGGACTGGATTTATTTTGCCTTTTGTTGTTATTGTTTATACCAATACCAAGAATAAGCAAGAACCAACTGGATGTCTTGGATTTCATATATTGCTGGAAATCAGAGACTACAGTAAAGTTCACTAAGAACTGATTTGTGCAACATTTTCTCCTTATATTTTTTAACCCATTGGTTTGTGCAGATTCACACAGCCTGGGCAAGCCTGCCTTGAATCATTTCCCGTCTCTCCCTTCTAAGTGTCGGGTAGCTGGCATTATGTCCCATGTCATATGTCTTATTTTTCTAAAAGCTGCTGACTTAGCACAGTCTGCATTCCAGCCCGCTCTGCCGCCCCGGGTGCCGCGTGTTTGGAGGGATGGCACGCTTGCCCTTGGTCTGCAGTGGGCTCTGGGTCAGTGACATGGGGACACCTTCCACCAGAGACTCAAAAACATCCAGAAAAGCAGCGTGCAAAGGGTGGCGGAGGTGGGCTTTGCAGCGACGGATGGCTCCTCTCATCTCCTTATTTTGCTCTCTAAAAAGACAGAAAGCATGAATAATTCTCAATTATGGAAGATGTGCCCTGGCTGAAATGTCTTGGTGCTCCCGTGACCAGATTTTCTTTCTGCATCAGCCCGTGGTGCTCCTGCCGTCAGTGCCGGGCTGACGCAATGCTGCGGCTTGCTCGCACGTTGCCCGCTGCTGGGCTGCTACTTGCTGGTGGAAGATGGGTGTCTGCTGCCGTTCCTTGGAGGGGAGCAGCGCATATTTGCCACTGGTGCTCTCCAAGCATTTCGATGGGTTTCTTTGGTACGAATGGTGCAGAAAGAGCCTTAAAATGTGCTTGGGTGGTGGCTGGGTGCTGCGTGCCGGAGCCGAGGTGGTCACCGTGGGGGTGAGGATCTTGTCCTGGAGTTGCTGGGGGGGGGGATGCTTCAAGTTTCCCATTTTCTCCTTGTTGAGTATTTTTGTTTCATGGGGCTTTTCCCTCTTCTGCAATGTGGGATGTGGTCTGCTCCCCGCGTCTCCTGGCTGTGCTCAGCAAGTTCCCTCGTCCTTCGCAGACATCATAACTGATGGTTTTTCTCCCACCTTTGTGGGTTTTTTCTCTTTACCCTCAGGATTTTTTATTCTGTTTCAGGGACTTTGAGTGCTTTGTGGCCCGCATTTTATGGGGACTATTTTGACTGGCCATTCGTTGCTCCCCAATTTCCTGGGGCTGCAGCAGACAGGACGCGGTGCCGAAGGGTCCCTGTGGCTCTGGTGTGTTCAGTAACCCCGTGAACCTCCCGTAGCCCTTCCTTTTCCTTTATTAAAGGTTTTGTTTGCTTTACTCCAGCTGTTCTGCATGCAGGTTTTGCCCCCACCTTATCGTGATGGGTGGTGTCTCTGGGTGCTCCCATGCAGATCAGGCTTCTCGAGAGGGAAAAAAAAAAAAATAAATCCTTTTTAACGCCCCGTGGATTTCACTGCTGCACGAGGCATCTCTCGCCGCAATGCAGACAATGCGATAAAATAAGCAGAAGCACATCTGGCATCATAAAAGCTGGCAAGATCTTAAAGGCTCAGAATATAATAATGAGTGCAGCCACAAGAAAGAATTAAAATAATACTCTGATCTGAGTGTAACTGTCGAGTTACAAGCATCGCTGCAGCCAGATAACTTATTTAGATCAGGTCCAAGTAGAAAGGTGCAAGAAACAGAGCGGTCCCTGCACATGCATGCTGCTGATGGTCTCGTCCCGCATCCCACTGCGGCAATGCCGTCCTGGAACCCTCTGTTGTCGCTTCTCCCCCTCTTCCTTCTCCTGTAAGGGAGCTGTGCTACAGAAATGCTGCTTGTTCTTACTTATAGACGTGGATCAGCATCAGCACCCCCTCCCTGGCCAAGCAAAACAAGCAGGGAATGAAACAACCCCGGCAGTGTTGGGGTTTTATTCGTTGACACTTTATTTCACTGGGCGGTTTGCTTGGGGAAAAGGTGAGGACTGAGCCTTGGCCAGCGAGGCTATAGGCTGCGGAAACGAGCAGAAAATCCTTTCTGCTGGCTTCTCGAAGCAAACTTGTGCTTTCGCTGAGCTGCTCTCCACACCTTGGCAGGGCAGACAGACCCCTGGAGAGATGAGAGGTCTGGCTGAAAGCAATCCCTTGATTTCCAAGGTTGCCTCTTGTTTATCCACGCCACTCCTGCTGATGTCAGTGATGGTCTCATGGGTGAACTTGAAATCAGAACTTGTCCCTTAACCATAAATTTATGCAAAGCAAAACACCATCTTGGGACATAGGTTAACTGAACATTTTAATCTTCCCCCCCCATGACTGTATGTTTGAACCAAGTGGAAATGGGAGTTACTTCTGAAAGCTTGTGATGTCTTTTTTATAGCCTCCTGAGCCTGGTTTTAAGATAAAGCAAAATACTTTGTCACACCTCGTTGCTTGTATTTCAGCTCTTCACCCCCTGGCAGATGTAACGCCATAAAATGCAAGAGATGCTTACGAAAAAAAAAACCATAAATACATAAAATAAGCATTGTTAAAATCACAATGGGTGATGTATATCCAAAGGCTTTCTGAAAATGTTTGGATGAAAATTTGTGGCAGGGGTAACGACTGCTTTCATGTTGAGCTATTTTGCTGTAATTTTGTTTTGTGTAACAGCTCCGTATTACATTACTCAGTGGAGTTTATTGTTCTTTTACCTCACTCCAGGCGAGTAGCAGCATTTCAGCAGGGCTGGAGATGCTCCAGCTGCATCAAAGTGACATGAAAACGGGCAAAACTTCCATTCCAGTTACGTCTGCTGCACAGTTTGTTTAGGAAACAAAAATGTGTTTTAAATGTTAATTGAGCCTGTGTTTATCTCTTGGAGGGGGAGGATTGTCTTCCAAATAAACTAGTGAATATGTACCAAAAAGTCAACTTCTTTCAAGTCATTGAGGAAAAAGCCCATTCCATCCCACCAGCCCAGCACATCGCTGTAGCTTTTCCCCATCTGTCTGAAGGGAAGCAATTTGTCCGAGACGCTTTTCTCATTTATCTCTGTCACAGCACCGTGCAGCAGATCCTCTTTTGTTTGAAATAAGTTGACTTTTTCCTTCAGAAAAGGTCTCGCTGGTGATGCTCGGGCCATGTTCTGCTGAGGTCCCCCGTGTATTGTTATGGCCCAGCTGTACTTGCCATCAAACTTTCAGCAATTTTTTTCTCTGCTGTTACACGGTCCCAGCAGAGCAGCGGCAATGATGCTGTGGCCCCGCAGTTGGAGGATGTGAATGGCACAGGACTTCCCCTCCTTTTCTGCTGAGCCTTGGGAAGAAGAGAATTTTGTATTTTCCTAAAGTGCCTTTGCTTGCTTTTCAGCACAGGCTCTAAAAGCAAAATATCTCCTGATTTCTGCAACAATCAAGTGGGTTTCACAGAGTGGAGCCGTACCCCGTTATCCTGGTGGAGGATCTGATATGAGTTAATATCTTTTTTTTCCTACTTTAGATATTTTTGGGACTGTGGAACCTAATGCAATTTGGACAACTATAGAATCACAGAATGGTTTGGGTTGGAAAGGACCTTAAAGATCATCTCCTTCCAACCCCCCTGCCATGGGCAGGGACACCTCCCACTAGCCCAGGTTGCCCAAAGCCTCACCCAGCCTGGCCTTGAACCCCTCCAGGGATGGGGCATCCACAGCTTCTCTGGGCACCCTGGGCCAGTGTCTTACCACCCTCATAGTGAAAAATTTCTTCCTAATGTCTAGTCTAAATTTACCCTCTTTTAGCTTATAACTATAATGAGACAGAGGAACCCTAATGCATGTCTTCACCTTTGGGGTTTCTGGTTCAGTGTGAGTTTGTACGTGTCCATACAGAAAGAGTTGGAAGGGGAATTGCGTGCCCTTGCCAAGCAGCGATCCCTCCAATCAGCGAGATCCCATCCCCTGATAAATCAGCCAGCGAAGCTTTGGCTGCGGAGCTCATGTCGGCCATTGAAGTGTTGGCAGTGATGGATACAGCTGCCAGGCAGCGCCTCGTCGCCTCTGAGGAGCTCTGGAAATGAAATCTCGTTTTAAACTTCTCTTTGTCGCAGCGTTAGTCACAGGTCTAATCCGTGCGTTGCTCCTAAATGAATTGCCATGAAAGGAGAGAACCCCGGTGATGTACGAGGCACTTTAACCCCTTGCCATGAGCGAGAAGAGGGGCTGATAGTCCCCCTGCTCCTGCCCACGGCTCCTCTGCCCACGCTGTGCCAGAGGACAGCGCTGGTGACAACAGGCTCTTAGGTGACACCGCTAATTACCGCAAATCGGTGACACCCAACAGGTCCAGGAGGGAAGTTATGATTGGGAAATGTTTTATGGTCTGAAAAATAGACCTTCCTTCCTGGCTAAGTGTTTGTAACAGGTAACGGCACTCTGGGTCTGAGCAGGAGACAAGGTGTACTGAAGGGAGGCAGGGTTAGGTGATGCTGGGAGGAATACATGGAACATCAGTAGCACATAAAAATAAACTCTTGGTTGGATGCAGTTGCCTTTTTGTTGGTTATCATGGGGTAGCTGCCATTCCCCAACAACGTTTTAATCAGCAGCATGCACACAAACCTCCCTTGCACAAGCAAACAATGAATAATTTGTTGAAAATTGGTTTTTATCTCCTTATTTTTGGCCAGGAGCGAGCCAGAATATGCCTGGTGTACCTGGTGAACCAGCTGGCCAACATGGAGCACTCCTTCCACCACATTCTTTTGCTGGAAATCAAGAGTCTCACTGACACCTTCTCGAGCATCTTGGGCGCCCAGAGCAGAGACATCTACCGCATGAGCAACAGCTTCACTGCCATCGCCAAGCTCCTTGGCCGACAGCTGGAGAACGACAGCATGTCTGGAGCCAGGTAAAGCTGGTTTTGTGTGATAAAGCCACAGCCGTCTCCGCTTAAACAACAGGAAGAAAGCCGTGTCTCAGATAAGTAAACTAAGGCTATCTAAAACGTCCCCAGTTAAAAATAAATCTGTGAAGTCAGGCTGTGCAACTACCCTTGAGTTTGTTCTAGAGGTTAACCACTGAACAATGACCGGCATAGCTCCCTGATAAAGGTTTGCTAAAAAAAAAATCTGAAAAAATAAATTCTCAATCTTATATAAAAAGATGTTCTGCTCACTCAGCTTCTTTTAAATGTGTATCCTAGGGTTGGAGCATTGCTGCATCTGTCTACAGAAAGAATATAAGTGTTATTTAAATATATGGTGGTAGTCACTTCTAATTAGGGAGAGACTTATAATTAGCATTGTGTATACTGAAATAGGTCAAGAGGGCACAGAGGAATAGCAATTCTGGGATAAAATTTAACACAGATGTCAGAAAACTCATAACGATGAAGGATAGCCTTGGAGGCAGACTCGTGGAGTCGGAGCCAAAACATTGAGGTCATTCGAGAAACAATTAATTGGTATCCTGGAGAGAGTTAAAAATGAAAAAGGAGGGGAACTCCGATACGTTCACTCGTTTTACAGCAAGGCTGTAAGAAACATCCGAACTTCACCTGGTGGTAGAAATCTCTGCTGGAATGGAGCCCTCGGCGCTCGTCTCATGCAAAGTTTCATTGAAGACGGTGAAAAAGCTGAAGGCAGATAGCAAAGCGAGCATGGAATGACATCCTCTTCCGAAGTAAAGTTCAACCGTGAAGAAGAGTGTGCCAGATGTCACTTAGCGAAGGGGACCAGGAGGAGATCGTGTGTTCTGGGAACTGAACGAAGCAGTGCAGGAACGGAGGCTTTGGTAACAAAGCATCGTAATCAGTCCTGCAGCCCATCGTGGTCCCTTCTTTTGTGGTAGAAAAGTTACTTTATTTGCTAAGATGTTGTGATATTCCTACTCCTTACCTCGTGCACCTAAGATTTATCACTACAGTTGTTAAAAAGCAAGAAAAGGTTTTTTGTGAAGGTGGTGTTGTGGTGTTTCCCCATCTCTCTCTGAAATCCCCCGTGTTAAGGACTCGCTTTGCCGAGGAGCAGAAGCTGCTTCACCCGTGTGAGTGTGGCTATAGATCATAGACTCACAGAATGGTTTGGGTTGGAAAGGACCTTAAATCTCATCCAGTGCCACCCCCTGCCATGGGCAGGGACACCTCCCACCAGCCCAGGTTGCCCAAAGCCTCATCCAGCCTGGCCTTGAACCACTCCAGGGACGGGGCATGTCCTGCCATCATGGATGCCAAGTGCTGTTGGGTGGAGAGTCTGGGTGAGGAGAAGGGAGGAAATCAGAATATTTTTCAGAAAACAACCTTCTTTTCCTTCAGGGAAGAAACTCCACTGATTATACCATGAAAGGCGAAGGCTTTGGCTGTGTGCTCAAGGAGCACTGGGTTCGGAGTGAGGTTTGAACGCTGCCGTGCGTATAACTGAATGAAGGTGTGGCCATGCTGTTTTGTTGGTATGAGTTTTCAACATTTCTGGGGATAAAGGGCTGCTTTTACGAGACAGGACAGTCCCTGTGATACCCCCAATCCTCTGGTTGCTTGCAGCTGCCATCGTCTTGTTCTCTTAACACGGCTATGAGAGAACACACTGAAACACGGATTTCTCACAATTTTAGGTGTTGGTTTGACATTTCAGGCCTTTATTGAGCAAAGTATCAGCTGAATGGGGCAAGAACAAGTATGGCTCAGCAGTTCAGGCTCTCCGCTAATTTAGGCAGAGTTTATTCTGACTCATACTAACATTAAGTGGGACTGGTCCAGAAGTTGGCGTGGAAACACCCTCCTGGCTCCGGCGCTGCTGCAGTGTTCTCTAAAGAGCAGCAATCCAGAGTCTTTATGCTGGGAGAGGAAAACGGGATTTTAAAATGTGTGGCTGGATTATAACCATTCCTTCCAGAATCGTGTGTTTACATAAGAAGAAACTGATTTCTTCAGAGCTGTGGCTGGCGTGGAGTTGTTTGACATGGGGAATTTTACATGCAGTTAGCGGGGAGGATAATTAAAACCATGTGATGCTCTGTTGCCCCTTACTGTCACAAAATTTCAAGTTATTTGGTCTCGGAGGTGCTTTCTGAGAACACATACGGAGTTTTAATGGACTGATCCAACCTGGAAGTATAGCATGGTCAAGAAGAAGGAGGGAAGGGAATTTAATGACGCTTCCGAGCCCTTGTTCTGGGTAAGAACCACGTGTAACAGGCTGTACCAGTGCTGCTCATGTTAGTGTAGTGGCTCCATGAAATTAACCTTTCTCCTTAAAGGAGAGGGTAGGTCTGGCACGTTGAGCATTCATTTACCATTCATTTGCCTTTCGTTTTCTGCAGTATTTGTCCTTCTTTAAATCAACACTTGTAGCAGTAAAGAGAGCTGTAATAGCATCCAAGGCTTTCTGGTGTTGGTAAGGATTTAATCCAGTGCAGGTACCAAGAAGCCCATCTGGGTGAAGCACCCGCTCCCCTCGCAGCTCCGTGTCCTGCCTGGTTCCCAGCACCAGCCATCAGAATGATCTGGTCTCCACCATCAGTCCCTGCGAGCAGCACCGCATGCGAAGCGCCGGAGGATGCAGCCCCCAGCTCCCGTGGCACCTCAGCCCTGACCGGTATCTGGCTGATGATGTTTCCACGACTGGTTCCTGGCCATGTTTGGAAGCTCTTGGTGGGCTTCCCCACCCACCAAGGTGGGTTTTGAGATTGCTGTCGCTATCCACCCCTTGCCTTCTTCAAATCTGCACTTCCGTCGTGTTTGAGGAGGTGATTGTGTCCATCCCTTGATGAACCACAAGGACCCACACTTGATCCGTTCCTGTTGCCTCATCCACACAGGCTTGAAGCCCTGGCAGCAATCCCATCTCGAGTGTGTTTTTAGCAGTTCCTATTTTCTCTTTTTCCCATTTTTAAGCACGCGACTGGTGATGTTGATAATGGTGCTGGTGATCTGGAGAAACGCTCTTCAAATTAACGCAGCACTCTTGACTCACTGACCTGTGTATTTAGGTCTGTTTCTGCAGAGAATTTAACAGCAGTGAAGTGCTGAGCAGCACAGCACTAGGGCCCTATGCATTCTCGGTAGGTTTGTGCATCCTTTTCCTCTCGAAAACAGACCAAGCTTTGGTGTAAGCTGATCCTGCTCCAGCAACCTCAGCAATGTACCGAAGGGCTCTTGCCAAGATTTCAAACAATGGTTTATTTTACTGTTGCTGGAAGGGGAGGCCGGCAGGAAGGGCTGCCAGGCGTCCCGTTGGGCGTGGGGTGGAGGCTTCATTGAACATTGCATTTGGGATACGTGTTTTTGGCTTCGTGGGGAATCGATGTGAGCCCAAAGTTGGGTACACGTGAGAGCGAACAGCCTCCGTGCCCAGGGCTGAGCCTCTACCTCCCTCCCTTTGCTCCAAAATCCCGACACCGACAGGGTCAAAGCCGAGGAGGTGGTGGTTTGAGGAGCACCAGGCAGCGATGAGCCCTGTGTGCACCAACTTACTGCAGCTTTTACCGGAGTCATTAATGCCTTTCTTTAGCAGAAGCATCTTGCATTTCCTTCACCAAGCCATCAGAGCTCAGCAGGAGAAGGCTGGACAAAAAGGTGCTGTTATAAAAGGCTGTTTTATTTCCAAACATCGTCGAGGCTTGCTGGGTTAGGGCTGTCGTTCATAAGCCCCATCAGTCCATCAATCCCCCCTCGGTAGCCAGAGGGCTTTATGTGTATATCCATATGGAGCAGCCGCTTTTCTTGGCGCTTAGTGCCCACAATGGGAGCAGTGTTGAGAGTTATGCTGGAGTGACAGCTTTCTAATAAATTAAATCTTGTCCCACATCTCCAGAAAGATTTGTTAGCAAAGGTCATACCAAGGGTTTTTATTACAGAAGAATATTTTTTTTTCCAAAGTGTTCTGCATTGTTAATACGAGGTCCTGCCTAAATCAGAAACAAAACAAGACACAACTTGCCAGCTCCCCTGAGACATATCCTGAACTGCCTTTATCAAAGCAAAGGAAAAAGTGTGTTTTGTGATGCAGTGTTCGTGTTTGGCTTTTTTTTTTTAAAAAAACATGCTTTGTTTCCACAATTTGCAGTATTTGGGAGTTTTTAATGGGCTTCCTGTCTGGGAGCATGATTTGCTGAGACTCTGCTGCTTTGGAAATGCCGTGTTCAAACTCTCCTTTGTGGCTTTCCGTGTCCGTATTTCACACATTCAGCTATTCAGATGTTTCCTCGTCAGAGGAAAAAAAGCCCAAAGAAATGGTCAGAAGCAAACCATTGCTTGAGAGCTGTGGCTAGAGTTTGAAAAGTAAATGCTGTCACACAAAGGCCAAGCAGCATCTCCAAGGAGAGTGCGGATGCCCCAGGTTTAGGGGAAAACTTTAACCTAGGAACCCTGGTTTTGGGCATGGCAACGGGCTGCGCTTGGAGCAGGTTGTGACGTTGGGGTGACATTATTCACTGGAGAGCAAATTTTCACAACAGCAGTTTCTTTCTGTCCTTTGAGATACACAGCTTCCCTTCGATTTATTTTAAAGTTGTCTTCAAATTTTGCATTAAAACCTTGCACAAAGCCACATCCAGGCAGGATGGGGCTTTCAGCAACGTGGGCTAGTGGGAGGTGTCCCTGCCCATGGCAAGGGGTTGGAACTAGATGATCTTTAAGGTCCCTTCCAACCCAAACCATTCTGTGATTCTACATTCTAAGGCTGACATGACAATAAAATTCAAAATAAATCAGCTCATCCTGCAGTCCTACAAGTTCATTTTAACTCTTTGTTTTCTCTCCTGCTGAACTTCAGTCACGTTGCCTAGGACTCTTCCTGAGCCTGTTCCTGGCCATGTGCTAAAAGATGTTTTTCTTACTCCGGGTACAGTAGTGGGGTAGGAACTGCGTGTCCTGTCATCAAACCTTTAAAACCACAGACTTCTATAAGCTCTGCAATTAGTTCAACTTTTGGTTTATGAAAACAATGTAAGAAGCCGCTGTTTAGCAAGCTGGAGAGAATGGTTTAAGTTAAATTGAAATTTTTTTTGCTGTGGGACTGTCAGTGAAGGAGTTGGGTTTTGCTTATGCAGATAAAGAGCACATGTGGTTCCTAATCCCATGTTGTCGGAGATGGTCGATGCTTCTGACCCATCTGACAGTGATGTTGATCTAGAAGATGTTTTTGAAAATGATTAATTGACCTCCAAGAGAAACTCTGCTGAAACATAATTATTTTACCAGGTACACGGTACAGGTCCCAGGCAGCATCAGCATCCCTATGAACACAGTGTGCCAGAGTTAAACCTCTGCTCTCTGCTCCCTTAGGATGGGAAATGATACTGAGACGCAACCTCCTGTACCAGCGGATGATTTAAAATCTGTTATGAATGGAAACGAAGAAGATGAAAAGCTGCAAGTTAAAATACAGGCTTTTGAAGAGAAAATAAACCTCGACAGCAGCACTCCTGGCTCCGTGCGGAGATACAGCCTAGGCCAGGTTTCTAAAGAGGAAAGGAAGGATATAAGATTTAACAGGTATGGCTCCGTAAAACGTGCAAGGGATTTTCAGGGATATCAGTTTTGTAATAAAACTTGGTGCAAACATTGAGAATCTGGTCTGCTTGCATGATACCTGCGGGCATCGTAAGTCTAATTTTAACCCAGTCTGTTCAAAGGCTGGATAAAATCTTCCTAAATTATTTATTTAATCTCTTCTGGGCCCTAAAACAGCACAAGGGATAGGAAAATATTTGCATACAGATATCACTAGAAAGGAAGATAGAGAGATCTTTCTTGGGTTTTGTTGCTGACCACATGTATCAAATATTTGAATGAACTTTTGCCCACGCGCTGGGCGAGATGAGTGCCGCTCCCCAGTTTGCCCTTTCAGTCCCTTCGCTTGTACCCTTCTTGCTCTTACAGAGGCTCAACTGAGCACACAGGGATGGGGCAGTGAGGAACCGGAGGGGCTGCGGGATGGCATTTCGATGATGTGACCGACAAAGCACGTACTCCAGTGCTGGGCTTCTCAGTTGCGTGCGGATAGGTTGCCTGGCTCCATCCATGGCGTGCAGATGTTGTGATACATGGAGATTATTTGGTTTCATTTGCTTGTTAAAGCTGTGGCTTGGGCTTTGCTTTTGAAATGCATATTTATCGAAAGATATTTGCCTCTGGCTAAGCAAGCCCCGCGTTCAGCTCTCGACCAGCTGCACAGAGGTAACTCGGAAGAGCATGTGTTTGGGTGATTGTTGTGTCTTACCTCTATTCTGAAACATTTTTCCTTTCCTAATTAATCCTTAATCACCTTGCAGGTCCAAAAGCCTGGCTTTGCACGCAGTCCGCGTGAAGGGGGTGAACTCGGAGAGCGGGCAGGAGGAGGAGAATGGGGAGATAACCACTGGCATCTCCCTCACCGAGATCTACATCGGCCAAGAAAATGACAAATTGCCTTTTAGCGTTGACACTGAAGCAATGCAACTGGGGAATTCTTTGGTTTCACACCAAAGTATCGATAACATGGAATCGGCAAATTTGTCAGAAATGATAAATAAAGAAAAGGCCCCCGAAGAAATCCCAGAGGCAGGGACGAGCCCCGTGGAATATCAGGACAAGCTCTACTTGCACTTGAAGGAAAACCTGGGAAAAGTGAAAGCGTATGTCACAGAGATGGGGAGGAAAATCCCCATCCCCGATCAGTGCGTTATTGAAGGTAAGACGTGTGAGCCTTTCCCGTTATGAAAGTTTTAACGCCGCACGGAAAGTCATCATGGGGCTCAGGCAAACGGGCAGCAAAGATCCTCTAGTGCAGAGCTTGTGGATGGGAAGGAACGTGATAAAATGACGTTATGCAACAGAGGGTATGTGCCATGGGTGGGCTTGGCCGCGCAGGCGGGTGGGTAGGCAGCTGCTAACACAACCCTCCTTCTTGTTCTGCTGGGCTGGTCCAGAGCAAATCTGGGTGTCCTTCCTCATTCGCATGTCGTAAAATCAGTTGACGTGCAAGATACACCAGAAATCGTGGAATCACAGGATGTGCTGGGTTGGAAGGGACCTTAAAGACCATTGAGTCCCACCCTCTGCCATGGGCAGGGACACCTCCCACTACCCCAGGTTGCTCAATGAAGCAGGTCAGGACCCTCAGGTCAGCACAGGGACAAAAATCTTCTTGAAGGTGCAACAGAATGAGATCCCTTGGTGCTTTGGGTGGGGTTGGATCCTATCTCCCCCTCTCCCTGGCGTTGTTTAATGTTTTCTGCTTTCATCAAGGGCGGGTGTTTGTTTTCAAGCGTGAGAAAGCTGGTTTTGGAAGACTGTGGGGGCGATGGGCAATACGCTGCAAGATGGGTCTTTGATGCTCCTCTTTAAAGGAAATTCTTCAGGTTGGGTTGTGAGCCTCTTGCTTACGCTGAGGAGCAGGCGCTTCCTTACCGTGAACGTGTGTGCGTCTGCTGTGAGCTCCGTGTTTTAGTCACTTAAAACATCATCTTCTGGTACTACGTAACTTCAGGTCCATCAGATATCAACTTTTGCTGATAAAATGTTTGTTTTTTTCATTTTTTGGTGGTAAGGAAGTTGAAAAGCAGTTCCCACTCATAAAAGGGATATAACTGTATATCTTAACAGCTTATGTTTCTGAAGAATTTCTTAAATATCTTAAATTCCAGGTTTGCTATTTGAAATATTTATTTGGTAGAATTTAAGATAAAACTTCTCTTTCATAAAATTACAGTGGAAATACGAGAGTGAACAATCAGGAATTGAAGTGCCGAAGGCCATGACCTTGCATTAATCAAATACAATATTTTTAATATTTTTTTTCAAGTATTGTTCAGTTTCCCTTCTGAAGTATCCATTGTGATATGTTGTAAGCATACGACTGTTTCTAAATTCATTCAAACTATTGTAATTTCCTGAAAACTCTCGACTAGCATTCTTAGGGAAATTCTTTGAGTAGGGACACATGTGCAGAACAGGAGATTTATGTGACTCATTCGAAATACGATGAAGAAATGCAGCCTGGCTCGTTCCGCCGGGGATGGCTTTTTAATATTTCGTATATTACATAAACCACTCCACCAAAAACCTCGCAGCTATTGGACTTCTGTGATCCCTGCAAGCTATAAAGGCCCATTCAATTGGGTCCATTTTATTTTTCAAACAAGATGTTTAAAAAAACAGTAAGAAAACGTCAGAAAATATTAATATACAGAGTCGGCTAATTTTGTGGTTGTGTAGGATTTTGCTGAACTGGAAGTTTAATATGTAAAACAGAGAAAAGACGAAGAGACAGGCACTGGAGAATAATTTCCCATGAAACAGGGTGCTTGAAGGAAATAGAGGCAAGAAAACAGCACTGCTCAGCAGCTGACAGAAAGCAAATGGGCAAGAGAAGAATTATTAAGAAAAGCAGACACCTGCTGATGACGTTGTTATGTCATTGTCTGCGTGAATTGGAGCCTGAGTCTTGAGGACCAAGTAGGTCTGTAGCAGGAGTAGGAGGATAACCAGAGACCTCTATGGGAAGAAGAATTGACTGGGAGCCCGGAGCGTGGAAAAGGGGCAGCTGATGGCGAGCTGCAATATCGTGAGTGACTGAGAAGATTAATTGGGGGTGGTGGCTCCCTGTCTGTCCTCACACAGGTTCTAGAGAACATGAAATGAAGTTGGCAGGAAGCAAATTCAAAACCATAATTCGATACAGGTAATTAAATGGCAGAGCTGATTGCTCCAGTGCATCCTGCATCCCTGGTTTAAGGAGTGATGGGTTAGAGCCACCCCAGGGTCATCAAAGTGACACCAGCCCTGACTCTGGGAACAGCGGGGTCGCAGATGGAGGCACCAGGAGAGCAGGGCGGGAATGACCACGGGTGTGTGTTCTGGTCTCGCACTCCTCGCTTTTTCACTCGCCCTTGGTGAGCTGGTACCAGGGGAAGGTACTGGTGGGGCTTTCTGGCTCAAATCAGAATTGACACTCCAACATCCCTCGAAAGGGTGAAAACTGAGAAAATGTGGTGGTGTGACCAAAGCAGGAGAAAACTGAAGGAGGACTCGATAACAGTTGTCAGCTATGAGCAGAAGAGTTGGGGGACAGCCCATGCTGAACAAGGCGAGAAATAACGAGCTTAAATGGCTCCGAGTGTGGGCGAGGGGACAGATCCAATGACCACTCCCGGTCCCCTGCATGGAGTCATAGAATCACAGGATGGGTTGGGTGGGAAAGGACCTTAAAGCCCACCCAGTGCCACCCCTGCCATGGGCAGGGACACCTCCCACCAGCCCAGTTTGCCCAAAGTCTCATCCAGCCTGGCCTTGAACCCCTCCAGTCATCCTCTGTGACATCCCGATTTGCAAATTTTCTTTTTTTCCCCCTATTGATTCACCCATTTGCTGTGCAGGTTATTAGCCCTCACAAAATATTTTTGCTCTACAGAATGTGTGTTTTCAGTTTCCTTGTTGATTTATAAGCTCATCCGAATTATACTGTGTGCCAAAATGTAGGTAACGTTACTTTGAGTGCTAGATTTTACAGCTGTGAAGGGACGCGGGTTGAGAGCCGTGAGGGTGGATCCATGGTCGGTCTGGGATGGTTTGGAGCTGCCTCCACGCACATTGAATGATGGACGTGTCCTCAGCTCCGGCATCGCGTGCTCTATTTACTATTTTTGGCTGCGTGCGCTTCAGGCGGAGGAGGGTTGGGAACCGGGTGATGAGCAGAAGCAGGGGTAAGACTGGGCTGCTGGCCAGAATGTCTCAGATTAAGAAAATGGTCAAGTTCAGGGTGTCTTAAAGAACAGAGAAGCTGCAACAGCTTCCAGGGTGCGTGCGTGTGTGTGCGTAAGGGAATCTTTTGGAACTAACGCTGCGGTGTGAGAGGGGATGTAAACTGGGGCAGAAAGAAGGCATCTGAAACCAGAAAAATTCATTTATTTTGGTTTGTTTTGTTTCAGTGTTGTGTTTTGTTGGGGGGGTTTTTTTGGGTTTTTTGGTTTTCTTTGGTTTTTTTTTGGTTCAGTTCCTGCTTAGTTTGAACTACTTTGCCCAGATTTGCACCCACAGTATCAGAAGCGTGCGTGCGACTGTAAGCTTTCAGCAGTAGAAAGCCAGGGCTTGAAGTTAAACCAACAAAGATGCAAATGCTGCAAAACTCGGGTAACAATTCTGAAAAAAAAGCCCTAATGTATGTGCAGATCACAGATGCAGCATGACCGGCTTAGCAGGAAAAAGATGGGGCATAAAATCCACTGCTCTTGGGTTAGTTGCTATGGGGAAAAGTTGAGTTTAATCAAACTGCCCAAAGGAGGAATCTGCCAGCGTTCATGTCCAATATAAAGCAGGAGTCTGAGAAGCTGAAGGGGTTAATTAGAGTGACTCCGACTCCTGGGACATATTAAAGCACAAAACTAAGTGATGTCTCCAAGGAGGCTGGAAGTGGTTTGGGTTGGAAGGGACCTTAAAGCCCATCTAGTGCCACCCCCTGCCATGGGCAGGGACACCTCCCACCAGCCCAGGTTGCCCAAAGCCTCATCCAGCCTGGCCTTGAACCCCTCCAGGGATGGGGTCTCACCTTGAAGCCTGCATGTCAGATGATTTTTGACTTATTCTTCTTGTTTCCCAGCTGTGCAGGGATGGCAGATGAAATGCGGGACCGCGTGCATCCTGCCTGTGGGAGTGGCTGGTGTCAGATGGTTCCCAGACACCAGCCTGGATGGCTGCTGGATTTGGTTATAGCTCGAGGGCAGGTCCTTGTTTTCCACATTAGTTCCACTTGCTCTTTAGATAATTGGGATAAAAACACCACCATGAATGGCTACAGCTCAGAGCATGGAGTGTTGGAAAGAAAGTGTTAGATAGTGGATGTGTGGGGAGGATACCGAGGGATTTGCACATCTCCAGCCTGCCTCGCCTCCTTTTTACAAGGATGGAGCTCAGGGAGATGATGTGCATCATACCATCCTTGGCCACTGGAGCCACATTCAAAATGCAATGCCCTCCAATTAAAAATATTCTGTTTTATAGCAGTAAGTCACTCCTGGCTCCTCAGTGCCCTGCAGGAGGAAATGCAAACAGCAAACATTTTATGGGATTAATGACAGAACGCTGAAAGAGGAGGAGGCGGCAGGGGAAACAGGTTGCAGTACACTGGCCCCGGGTCTGGTTGTTATTATGGTTTGTGCTGTACTGGGAGATAATCGGTACCATATGACGGCATGGATGGAAAAGCGCGTTGCTCCCCTGCAGTGCTCGCCCCTGCACCGGGCTGATAAATTCCAGCATTCCATAAGCCCAGCGTTGATTTGGAACAGATGGACCTCTGCTCCTTCGGTGGGACCACAGAGCTGCGCAGGCTCAGGTCAGCGTTTCCAGAGGTGAACTCTGCTGCTAGGTCAGAAAAAATATGAGTTGGCATTTTATCCTCCAGGGCTGGAATTGCAGATGCATCCCAAAGGTGGGGCTGGCCGTGAGGATGGAAGCGCCAGCTCACGGGATGGCCATCGCACTCACGGTGATCCGTGTCGTCAGACCGCGGAGAAGCTCTCGGCGCAACAGGGAGCGTAATAGGAACATGAACACGCTCTTAAGTCGCTGCCCTCCCGGACGTGGTAACAGCAAACCGTGCGCTTCACACCTCATCCGGAGGCACCAGCTCCAGCAGGCTGGTCTCCAGATGCGCCTTCTGGTAGCTGGGGGATTCCTGTGGGGTGGTGTCAGCGCTCTCCTGGGGGAAAACCAAACCAGAGGACTGCTGAGTTGCTGGGTTGGAGCAGGACGGACCCACCAGCTCCTCGGGGAGCTGCCGGTGCCCTTTGGTCAGGGATGCAGGCAGCAGAAGGTGGGACAGTGTGGCAGAGACTTTCCTGCTGTGCCTTCCCAAATGACGTCGGTATTTCATTACCCCAGCAGGAAAGGGTTGTGTAAAGGGTTTTATAAAGTTAAGCTGATCTGTATGTTCTCAAATGTGGCTTTTGCCGCTCGGAGTGCGTTGCAGTGGCTGTCCAGACCCCGTTACAGCATGCCTTCTCTGTTAATTTCTGTGTAGCTTGCTGGAGGTGGAATCTACTGGGCTGAGTTATGGCATGTGTGCAAAGCTNGCACCCACAGTATCAGAAGCGTGCGTGCGACTGTAAGCTTTCAGCAGTAGAAAGCCAGGGCTTGAAGTTAAACCAACAAAGATGCAAATGCTGCAAAACTCGGGTAACAATTCTGAAAAAAAAGCCCTAATGTATGTGCAGATCACAGATGCAGCATGACCGGCTTAGCAGGAAAAAGATGGGGCATAAAATCCACTGCTCTTGGGTTAGTTGCTATGGGGAAAAGTTGAGTTTAATCAAACTGCCCAAAGGAGGAATCTGCCAGCGTTCATGTCCAATATAAAGCAGGAGTCTGAGAAGCTGAAGGGGTTAATTAGAGTGACTCCGACTCCTGGGACATATTAAAGCACAAAACTAAGTGATGTCTCCAAGGAGGCTGGAAGTGGTTTGGGTTGGAAGGGACCTTAAAGCCCATCTAGTGCCACCCCCTGCCATGGGCAGGGACACCTCCCACCAGCCCAGGTTGCCCAAAGCCTCATCCAGCCTGGCCTTGAACCCCTCCAGGGATGGGGTCTCACCTTGAAGCCTGCATGTCAGATGATTTTTGACTTATTCTTCTTGTTTCCCAGCTGTGCAGGGATGGCAGATGAAATGCGGGACCGCGTGCATCCTGCCTGTGGGAGTGGCTGGTGTCAGATGGTTCCCAGACACCAGCCTGGATGGCTGCTGGATTTGGTTATAGCTCGAGGGCAGGTCCTTGTTTTCCACATTAGTTCCACTTGCTCTTTAGATAATTGGGATAAAAACACCACCATGAATGGCTACAGCTCAGAGCATGGAGTGTTGGAAAGAAAGTGTTAGATAGTGGATGTGTGGGGAGGATACCGAGGGATTTGCACATCTCCAGCCTGCCTCGCCTCCTTTTTACAAGGATGGAGCTCAGGGAGATGATGTGCATCATACCATCCTTGGCCACTGGAGCCACATTCAAAATGCAATGCCCTCCAATTAAAAATATTCTGTTTTATAGCAGTAAGTCACTCCTGGCTCCTCAGTGCCCTGCAGGAGGAAATGCAAACAGCAAACATTTTATGGGATTAATGACAGAACGCTGAAAGAGGAGGAGGCGGCAGGGGAAACAGGTTGCAGTACACTGGCCCCGGGTCTGGTTGTTATTATGGTTTGTGCTGTACTGGGAGATAATCGGTACCATATGACGGCATGGATGGAAAAGCGCGTTGCTCCCCTGCAGTGCTCGCCCCTGCACCGGGCTGATAAATTCCAGCATTCC
>VZTO01001237.1:0-33374 GCA_013400615.1 Syrrhaptes paradoxus | reverse complement strand
GAAAGAGATGTGTAAAGGGATATATAAAGTTAAGCTGATCTGTATGTTCTCAAATGTGGCTTTTGCCGCTCGGAGTGCGTTGCAGTGGCTGTCCAGACCCCGTTACAGCATGCCTTCTCTGTTAATTTCTGTGTAGCTTGCTGGAGGTGGAATCTACTGGGCTGAGTTATGGCATGTGTGCAAAGCTAGTAGTGTTAAAAAAAACCCAACAACTCCATAAATCAGTATTTCTTGAAGCAGATTTCTTTAAAAATTGCCCTTTTCTCCTATAAACATATTTATTGTTTGCGTACTTATTTGTAATCCCAACTCAAGTAATTGGGAAAAGGAAGCTGAGCGAGCTGAAAAAAGGCTTCAAACTGGAATTTTAAAAGTTCTGTACACTTCTGACTCTCTGGTTCCGTGTTTATGGGAGGGTTTGGTTCTATTTGGGAAATTTATGAGCATACTTTTACTCCTATTAACAGATTTTATTAGTAGGACAGGATTACCGATGTAAATCAAATGATGCATTAGCTGTTCCCAGAACCAGTGACGCTCTACCTACTCGCCTGCGTCTCTCCGAGTTTAGCTCAGCATGTCCAGCTGGAATAAACAACAATTACCAGCTCCACTGGCATTCTTCTGTTGACATTTTGTTCTTTTTCCCCAGGCGCAACCACTTAGTAGTGGGCTTTAAAATTCCAACAAATATTCTCTTGTTTCCTGGAGGAAAAACAAGTTGTTGCTTCTTCTCTTGCTAGAATTTCGAGACTTGCCAACAGATGCGATGAGGAACGTTTGACTGGAGGAGCGTTTCCTTGGGATCACGATCAGTCTCTGCCATCTGCAAAATGATCGCACCCATCGCCCAGCTCTCGTGGGTGAACCGGTGTTTCCATAAATCCTCAGTGGGGTCCGGTGGGACGGGTTACGCAGTGAAACAGCAGTTGGCACAAACACTCTGCTTTCAATTTCCTTTCCACGCTTGGACGCGACAGTGGTTCCTACGGTACAGCACTGGCTCTAGATCTGTAGCTTAGATGTGACCAGTGTCATCGGCTTGACGTCCTCGGGGAAATGAGTTCATTTTTTCCTTCCTCTCTCCCTTACATGCTTCTGACCATTTATTTTAAAGACTTGCAGATCCATCTTGGCCATAATTCAGACTTCATGGCTTTAAATCCCCTTGAAAGGACCTTTAGTCACCGCTGGATTACCGGCACTCTCCGAGACGTGCCGTGCACGAGCAAGGAGGTTTTGTTGACAGGAATCTTCCGTGTGTTGTATCTTACTCATCTCCTGGAAGTTTCTTTGGGGCTAAATCCATCTTTCCTCACCAGGCGAGGTCAGGGCAGGCAGCGATGTGTTTCCACGTGCTGAATTACACTGAGATTCGGGGACCTAAGTTGTCTCCACCTTTGTAGGCTGAGGCTGGTTTCTTTTCCTTGTCAAAGCTTTTTTTGCTTTGAATTTTTTTGTTCTTCCTAGCAACATTTTTTATATGCTCCCCTTTCCTAGCTAAACCCCCAAACCCCATCCCTGCTTGCTCATCAGAACCACTGTGCATTGCCAGGCGCACACGCGGGGTGGTTTTCCCCAGAAATGACCGCCCAGACGTCTCTCGGGTGTGCACAGGTCTTGCGGTGTTGTGTTATCTCTGCTTGAGCCCCTCTGGAATCCACGGGGATGACACAAGGTTGATATTTGGTTCAGTGGTTTATACAGCTTGCAGTGATGGATGGGGGAAGTGTGCGGCAGCACTTGCCTACAGCTCAGCCTGTTCCTTACGTGTGCTGTAGGAAAGCCCCAAATGTATCTTCTCCAGCTGCATATTGTACATGAATCTGTAAATACTACAAGGATTTAAAAAAACATGTTTTTCATTCTCAGAGCGTGTCTGAGCACAAGCATGGACACAGATGTGTTACGCGGATGCTTGGCTCCTAAATGACCCTGACACACTCCTGACTGATCCACGAGGTACAGCCAGAATGACCTGGGATGGACGTCTTGAGGTTTAAATGACGGTTCTTTGGGATCCTTTTATAATGTCTTATTCAAGTGCGATATCAGACGAGAAATATCAAACCCCACGGTGGGTGTTAACACTCTGCTGCAGTGGGATACAGGGTGTGGACTCTGACAAGTGGGGAAATACTTGTGAAGAGTAGAATCATCACTTCCAGAAACATTCATTTGGCTTCTTAATGAAAATGTAGCGTAGAAAAGTTAGTGTCAGAGCAGCTGGGTGTTGGGATACCACTTGCCACGTATGATACAGGTGACCTGTTGAGTCATATTCACAATGCCCACAATGTTTTTATATGGGATGTGGTACCAGAGAGTTCTACTGCCATGGTTACACTTGAATAAAAGTTTAAACCCATTTTATGATTCATAACACTAGAAAGAGAAAGTTTTTAAAGGTCTGTCTCTGTGCGGGAGTTAGTGGGGGATGTGTGATACGATGGGTCAGTCTCTACTGGTGCTGTTCATTAAAATGATGGTAATTTTTTTTTCCCCATTTTAAACATTTTTTGTGAAATGAACCAATGTAAATAGTTTTTCTAACACGTCATTTTATTGAAAATGTGCCCAGCTTCCCGTGCCCAGACGACGACAAGCAGCTCATTTTGCCTTGGCTATCGATTTGCAGGTCTCCCATGACCATAAACACGAATTCCCATGGTGTTGGCGTGTTGGTTTGCGCTTGAGCGAAATACAGTGTCATAGGGCTAGATATGGATCAGGGTCACCTTAGTCTTCATCAGAACAGGTTTGTTACTTAAACTCCACTTTCCACCGACTTTGGGATAACTGAGCTCAGCTGTTATATGTTGAAACTGGAAGTTCATTGCAAACTATCGAAAAACCCACATAGTAGACTTGGGCTTGTTATCAGACATTGCCAAATTCAGCCTTCGCAATGCAGCAGAAATAGCTGTGAGTAATCGCTCATCTCATACCAAAGGCTTAAAGACTGTCTGAGTAGGAGGCTGGCTTTCAGTCCCTATTGACAAATGAATGCTGCTTTTTTCCAGGAACAAACTTTTTGCCCAGCCAGCACGGGCTCCAGCGCTGGTGCTGACCTTGACTTTGGCGTGTGTTATCAGCCTCGGGATTTTCCTCTGTGTCATCCACAACGTCTTGCTGAGCAATTTGTTAGGAGCTTGTGTCTCTCCATCTATCCTTTGCAATTTTTTTTGTTCTGCGGCATTTGGGAACCTCCTTCACAGCCCCATCAAACACAACCCCACCGAGCACTGAGCACCCTTAATTAACTGCGAACCAGGGGCTCTGCTGCTGGTTGGGCATAGAGAAGTTAAGGTTTTGTTGGCATCTGTGATGCATGAACCAGGGGTCTTCAGGCTGGACCATGCTGTTGAAGAGCATCCTGTCAGCAGCCTCCTTGGAGACATCAGTTAGTTTTGTGCTTTAATATGTCCCAGGAGTTGGAGTCACTCTAATTAACCCTTTCAGTTTCTCAAACTCCTCCGTTATACGGACCATGAACGCTGGCAGATTCCTGGTGTAGGCAGTTCCACGAAACTGAATTTTTCACCTAATCCAAGAGCAGTGGATTTTATGCCCCATCTTTTTCCTGCTAAGCTGGTCATGCAGCTTGTGGGCGTGATGTATCTGTGAGCTGCAGCTAAGTTTGGGGTTTTTCCAGACTGGTTATCTGAGTTTTGCAGCATTTGCATCTTTGTCGGTTCAACTTTAAGCCCCAGCTTTCTGCTGCTGAAAGCTTACGGTCGCACGCACGCTTCTCTGCTGTCCCACTGCAGATCCTTACACCTTGGATCCCTTCTCCTGTGCTACAGCAGCTCCTCAATGAGCTCTGCAGTCCCAGCTTGCAGCTGCTGAGCTTCCTTTTCTCGGCAGATTCCAACAGCTTTGTCAAAGGACAGTAAAAGGGGTTTCCACTTGCCAGCTTCTGCAGTGTTTTCTCCCAGCCTAACAACTATCTGGCCTCTCTGCAGCATCTTCAGCAGGTTCCAACATCCCAGTTCTGAATTTTCCGTGTTTTTAGTGACAATCTGATCCATCGATACTTTTGCTCAAGCACAAACATCCATGCTTTTGTACCTCTGGGAAACTCATTCCTCGTACGTGGTGTTTTTATGTGAAATACTGAATTTATTACATTTCTCTCCTATGCTTTCACATCTTGATTAAATGAAAAATGTTAGAAACAGCAAGTGTTTCAAGATGCTCTGTTGCTGGATAGCAAGGCTGCCTTCTGCTATCAGTTCTCCTTGCTGCTGGCGCTTGTTGTCGGTAGATCTGGAAGGCTGTGCTGTTCAAACTGTCTCCCTTTAGCCACATTTTCTAAAAAGCTACAGCTCATTTTTCCAGTTCAGATATTTCCTTACAGCATTTAATTCCTACACCTTCACGGCACGGTGACTCACCAGCATAGCACGAGACCCTGAGTCACGCTCCCAGCGCAGCCCGTGTCGCTGTGATTCATTGTGAGATGCTGGGCGGTGAGCCCTGGCCGGCTGGCTCCGCGGGAGCCTCCGCTGCTCTCTCCTCGCCTTTGAATTGCTTGTCTGTCTGTCTGTCCATCCGTCATTTCTACCCTTAGCGAGGAAGAGTGTGCGGCGGCAGCAGCTGGTGGGACTGGTCGTTCCCCTCTGCTTCCCAAGTTCAGTTCTCCAGCTGGGTGAAGAGGGTGCAGCCTCTCCCCTATTTTTGCATCAAGGTCATCCTCTAAGGCTCTCTGTGTTTTTTTTCTGTGCCTTTTCACCTTGGATATCCGCTTGTTCCTGTTCAGAGGGGCTATAGAGTGATACCACTGTTCTAAGTTAATAAAGAAGCCTGGTTAGGTCATGCCTAACATGCTGTTGTCATTAGGAGCAGTCATCCAAAGACAGAAAACGAGGGTTCAAGGTCAATATTTTTGCAAAAGCAGAATCGTGCATCTCCAGGGCTTAATTTCCAGTTAAAACCAGCATGGGGAGTTCAGGGTCAGGTAACATGACGTAGCATATAGCTTTAGCACTGGGCAGGTGATCCCAAAGGACACGTTCAGAGTCCACGTAACCTCTGCAGGATTTTTGTCAACAGATGACGTGATCACAGGTGGCATAAAGAGCAGGGAGAGCTGGAGATGCTTTGTGTGTCCTAGTGCCCTGGAGTTGGGACTGGGAGTTAAACTCCGTGTGTGTTTTGCTGCAAAGTCTGTGGCTGTGCTGGCAGTTGTGATCGGGGGGTTTTGTCCTGGTTTGGGCTGGAACAGAGTTCACTTTCTCCCCAGCAGCTGGTGAGAGGCTGTTTGGGTTTGTGCGGGGCAGAAGCTGATCCCACACTGATGGGCAGAGCTGCCGCCAGGACAGTCAAGGGCTTTTCAGCGTCTCTGCTGTGCCCGTGTCTGCAGGGGCAGGAGGAGCTGGGAGGGAGCACAGCCCCAGGGACCAGCCCAGGAATCGACCTCAGGTTTAGGACTGAGACCCAAACTGGCCCATGGTCTGTTCCATCCCATGCCCAGCATGGCCAGTATAGAGATGAGGTTCTGTCCGGAAGTTCTCTCTCTTGCTCCAGGTTGTCTCCCTCCAGGTGGCCCCTCTCTCAGGGTCATCTCGGTCTCTCGGACACTTGGGCTCTTATCTCTGCTTGGGGATTGTGGTTTCAGGACTCTCCCTGCTCTGGGATTGTCAGCTGGGAACGGGCTGAGCCTTGGTCATGGGGTGGTGAGCAGTGTCACTGTGTGTCACTCTTTTATCTAATTTTATATATTACTATTATTATTATTTCCAATGTTACTGTAGTTTAGTTATTAAATTGTTCTCATGTCAACCCACAAATCTCTTTTCCCTTCACCCCTTTAATTCTCTCCCCCATCCCTGGGAGATGGGAGGGTGAGTGAGCGGTTCTTGTGCTGTTTTGCTGCTAGCCAGTGTCAAAACCACGACAACTTTCGCCAGCAGCTGTGCTGATTTGAGCCAGTCACTGTGTCACGTTGCAAAGTGACAAAGGACATGTTGCAAAGGGGGGAAGCACCACGGCTTTTTCCAGCAGCTGAACGAGCCCGTTCCTGGCTGGGAGCCGCGGCCGCACTCCTCCATCCCTGCAGACACCAGCTTTCGCTGCACAAAGTCTCGGCACCGATCCCACAGATGTCAGGCCCCCATATGGCCGTTTCCTAATAAGGGATATTTTTTCCAACAAACTCTTTAAATAAGAATAAGCGATGCACAGTTTTGACAGATCTGTCCGGTTCAATAAGCCAAACGACGGGACCCAATGCAGAAGAAAGCACAAAGACGATAAACAGCCCGACTGCGCGCCGGCTTGTGCCTTTTGCATCTGGGAGTAAATGATTCCTACGTAAGATTTAAAGCACAGGAGATTAAATTTCTTGGTCCTGTCAGATGGCTCGTGTTTAATTTCAGGGTGAGCTGACCCAGCCTGAATACCCCATATTGGGATCGTGTGACTGCCTGTCCCGGTGATGGGCAGCTAGGTTTCTGTCTTTTCTGGAGTTGTTTTTCATATTCTGTATATTTCTCTCCAGATACCGTTAGAAGCTGCGTAGCAAAGCTGTTCTTCAGCTGTCCCCTGAAGGGCCATTACTGCCTGTACAGCAAATCCAGTTTCACCCTGGTCAGCCAGCAGCCTCCGCTCTGGATCCATCTCATGTTCCTCTTCCAGCAGGTGTGTGCGATACGAATTACTAGCACCTCTATATCGCTAATTTTGTACTTAGAAAAAAAAATGTTTTAATGGTTAACCTCTTTAAATAATCATCTTAATCCACAGCGCTTTGGGACCCTTGGGATTTCTCCGAAGGTTGAAGTGATTTTGCAGTTTATCAGTTTTTTTTATATTTCTATGAAATACAACAAATTCAAAAGGGAGAGATCACACAGTCTGGGGATAAAAAAGTGGGACCAAACCTTACTGTCCTCATTCAGGCAAAACTTCCAGTAAGTCCCAGTGCCTTGCAGTGGACCTGCAGGGGAGCAGGATCAGCCCCGAGGCTGCGGGTGGAGCTCCGAGGTGCAGCCCCCGCTGGGATTTTTTGCTGCAGAAATTTGGACCGAGCAGAATTTGCAAATCCGATGGGTGCTGTTCTCCTACCAACCCTACAGCTGTTTGCTGGCCTTTAACACCGTTTCCCAGCACAGCCCCGGATTTGGGCTCCTGGGGAATTTCCCAATAGGTTACAAATCGTATGGGATTGGTAGAGAAAAGCCCACATTCGCACTTCAGGAGGGAACAGGTGGGGTTTGTGTTCGAAGGGTAAGGCTCAGTTCCTTAACCTACGCCGAGCCGATCACCGCAGTTCATCCCACCTTAGAAATTTATCTGAAATTTCAGACACATGCGGTGAGTTATGCTGGGAATTTAACCGCTTCCCTGTGTTTGCTCCTGGAAATAAATACAAAAAATGTTTTTAAAATATGCAGGTCAGTGGGGGTACCGGGGTCTCCATGGCTCCCGGTGCCTGCGTGGGCTGTTTGTGGGGCTGGGGGCTTTGCTGTCGGTGAGGAATGAGGATGAGGATGGTCAGGAGCTGGGGAGGGAGAGGCCAGTGACAGAGCAAAGGAAGAAAGAAGAGCAGAGGGAGAAAGAGGGGGGAGAAGACAACGTGGAAAGTTGAAAATAAAGGAGGTGAATTACTCTGCCAATGAAACCCTGGTGAGAGAGGCTGAATGTTAACAGGATCTAGAGACAATACAGGGATTACGTTACGAATGTGTCGTTTTATTCCTGATGAGAGGAAAACGGATGTTGAAAAATATGGATAAAAGCACTAAAATGCACTGAAACAAGTGCCGAGGAGACGGTGGCAGAGTCGGCACGCTCGCTCCCTGCTCTGCTCCATCTGCGGTCCATGGTGTGAACCAGCGGCACTGACGATGTCATCACCAAATCCACCTCATCCCTGTGCCTCGCCTTTTCCCGACACACTCTTCATTGAAAACCCCTCCCCAGGTCACCCTGAGCTCCAGCTTTTATCAGGATCACTGTCGTTCGCACCGTTCCCTGCTCCCAGGGACATTTCCATCCCCATCCCCCTGCTCTGCGGTGCCCACTCCCCCCGTCCCATCCCTGCCTGTCCCTGCTGGGTCCTGCTCCCTTTGGATGCTCCCCCCAAACACTGGTCCTCCCTGAGTACTTAAAGCTTTTAAATTCTGGTTATCTAACTATGATTAAATTACTAAATTCAACCCTGGGATAATGTTATTTAAGCCTAGTTGTACAGGAGATAAATTTGACATAAAATGTATTTATAGTGTGTTAATAATGAGTTAAATGAAAGGTTGGTGATAAAAATGTAGTTTTCAGCAGATCCATCATAGACTCGCAGACAGATGAACTAATATACGGTTTAAATTCCAGTTAATGTATTTTTATTCCTTTTTTCGCCAGTCGCTCCATGTTCTGTTTGACGTCGCGTTCTGCAGGAGGAGCACCGTGAAGAGAGACTTTTTCTCTCAGGTCTCCAGAAGAGATCCCTAATTTCATGACCCTGTTTTCTTTTTATTTTCTATTTAATTTGAAAAAAATATTAGTGAATAATGATATCCTGTTTTGAAACCCTCGGATGGAAGTCACGACACAGGAGATGCTTAGTGCAGGGCAGTGGGGAGAGAAGCTGATGTCAGTGGAGAAATTGCCTTACAGCTAAGCCATGATGGACAAAAGGAACAAAATCAGAATAAGGGGTGATGTTGGAGAGGTTATTTGATAGGATGCTTACTTTCACTAATTCATTCATTAAAATAATTCTCCAACGTTACATGATTTATGGTTTAATTTCCCTGGTCCTGCTCCGGTAGCACCAGTGTCCCTTCCTAACCCCCTCCCCAGGGTCACTCAGAAATTTGCCCAGCACAGAAATTTGCTCAGCACGGACTCATTGAGCTGCTGTTTTCTCATGTCAGAGGGACTGCTTTCCCTCTTTCCTGGGACAAAATGATCCGTCTGTTTCTAAGAGCTTAGCTTGGGAAAATGCACTGCCCCTGCCATGATAAAATTCCTGGTTTGCATCTCGCTCGATGTGTCCGTGTCAGCTGGATGCCAGACAGTGCGATCGGGATGGTCGGGTTTCTGTTTAGAAAGAGAAGGAGGAATGTCCATCCAGGAAACTTACGTTAAAAGGACATTGTTCCTATTGCGAAATCAGTTACTCGAAATACGGAAAATCAGATTTGCTTGTGTGCTTTTAGCTTGGCTGCCGCACGCAAATGCATTTTTTAATTCCAAGATCATGTAGCAGATATAGCGGGGGCAGAAACACTCAACTCTCGTAGTGCTTTTGTAATGCTGGTGCTGTGCAGTTGATACGATGAAGAACTTGATGCTGGTGAAATTAGAATAATAGAATAGAACAATTAGAATAATTAGAATAATTCCAGGCAGCGTGAAGGCGCATCCTCGCTGTCCTTTGAAACAGGGAGACTGGGAGGGGAGAACATCCAACCCAGCGCAGGCTTCATCTTGTTTTGTGAATCTTCAGGGGCTGAAAATTCCTGTGCTCTGCCAGCAAAACTGCTGTTGAAGGTGTTCTGTGGAGTTTTTCCTCTTGCGTTTCACCCCATTGACATTCGGTGCAGTGGCACACGTAGCGTTCCTGTCCCTGTGCAAGGACCGTGAGCTGCAGCCGGGTACAGAGGAACCCCCCCAAACCCGCAGCGGTGCTGAGCATCCCTGGGCGTTAGCTGGTAGATGACCCGGCTTTTCCAAAGGGACGCACGCCGCCGAGATCTGCTCCTGGCACGCAGAGGCTGGGGCTGCTGACGGCTCGATAAACCAGCACTGCCATGCAAAACAGGCATGCAACCTGCTGTGTGCAGCGATAGCTGATAGATCATCTTGGGTGAGCCCCTGATATCTGATGTACAATTTCAAAAAGCCCCAAAGGAAATGAGATATTTGAGGATTTCTCTAATTGTGTGCACAGTGATCCATCATAACTCCTCACAGTGAACTAGTCCCTGGTTATTGGCGTGGCTGTCCCAGCGTCAGAACATGGTGCTCTTTGTTAATGGCCAAGTGAAAAAAAATTTATGAAATCCTGTTTTTGACATTTTTTGCAGAGCTTGTTTGCAGAACCTCTGTCCACGCAGAGTAATTCCGTGCAAGCACTCAAAGCCCTGTGGGAGAAGACACAGCTCAAGGGGACGCACAGTTTCGAAACTGCCATGATTCAGTCCACGTTTCCGCACCAAAAGGTAAGCTTGGTTTTTTCCTCGGGAAGAAAAAAAAAAAAAATAGAAGAACTTTGCTCTGACTTTTAGAACAGCTGTACAAAGACTGTTACAATAGCCACAGCTCAGATTGTGAAAACGAAATCCCTTTCCCTTCCCCATCCCCTTCTTTACCCCATCCCTGTCATCTGCCCAGCGCTTGCCCTTACTGCTCCGCCACGTCCTTATCTCCGGGATGGCCACGGGGTGATCCACGGTGCATGCCTCTGCCCTCCCGGTTATACGAAGCGCTGGGCTCGTGGGGACGTTGGGAAATGTTCACCAGCCGTGATATCTTCAACCTCCGCCGAGCGTTGGTTTGTGCAGAGCTGCGGAAGGTCTCCAGGCGTGTTCTCCGCCCCCTCCTCCTCCACGCGGGTTGCTCCCGACGTGATGAAAACTCGCGATGCCGCAGATGGATTTTCTCCTGCTCGCCGTTTCAAACTCAGGATCCAGATGAGCTGCCACCATGGGCTGTTGGGCAGCTGCTTGGAAATTCACCGAGTTAGGCACAGGCTCGGATTTTATGGAAATGATCGTTTGCGTGCACACCGCGGGTTGCCCCCCACCCTTTAAAAGATTCCTCTTTCCAGTCTCCGGGATTTCAGCGAGCGCTCTTTCAAAGCTATGAATCAGGCTCCTGGAAAGGGCCGCCGCAGGATTGTAAAACAAATGCTGGTTGTATTCCTGAACATCTCCATCCAGCTCAGCTGGATAAAATGAATTGTCAAACATGATTTTAAAATATCTCTCTTTTAGAACGTTGTACGCGTGAAGATGCCTGGCTGAAGGAGATTAATTTACTAAGGGTATGGCTGATTTAAAAACAGGAGTTTTGTTAGAAACACCTTCTGAACCCCCGAGATAATGCTGCTGCGACACGGGAGCCCCCACCACGGATGGTAAGAGGAGTTGGGGGTCCCCCATCCGAGACCCAGCTCATGGGCCAGCCTGACTTGGACACAGCAGAGCTTGCACTGAGTGTTTCAGCTGCTAGTGAGGTCCCAGCCTGACTCATCCCAGGGCTTTTCTGTTCAGTACTGGCTTCGCATGAGTCCACGCCAAGATCTACCAGTCGAAACTCGGAGCTGGTGGAGTGTCAAAGGGTTTGGGGTGAATAAAGCGCTTCGGGGAGAGCGTGCCTTCACGGGGAGGATTCGATGGAGATCATAGAATCATAAAATGGTTTGGGTTGGAAAGGACCTTAAAGATCATCAAGTTCCAACCCCCTTGCCATGGGCAGGGACACTTCCCACTAGCCCATGTTGCCCAAAGCCTCATCCAGCCTGCATCACACGCGCAACGTCCGCAAAACGTGTCCAACCCCCTGGAAACAGGACGAGGCTCCAGCACATCAGTTGTGTAATCTTGCCGCTGCTCAGATACCACCAACTGGCGTATTTTGGGAATTTTCATCATTCCATGACAGCCACAGCATCTCCCAGTTCCCAAAATAGCGGAGCTGGAAAACGCAAAATTCAGGGAGTCAGTGAACTGAAGCAGGGAGTGGAAGTTGGGAAACTCTGGGAGCTGCAGATTGCCCGACAGCCTTCGGAGCCTGAAGACAGAGGGATGCAATGATCTGAAATGGGAAAAGATTTTAATAGTCTCTCTTGGTCTCCGCAGTATGCTGCTGGATTTACTTCCTCAGTTTTGCTTTTGCTTATGAATTTGTTTCTAGTGCCATTTCCATTCCGTTTGCTGAGAAAAGCCCCCACTGAGTTCTCTGACCCAGGCTTAAGGAAGGTTTCCTTTAGCTTTTACATTCCCAGAAAATCAAGCCAGAGCATTCCCGGCATGACCTGGTCCTTTCTTTGCTTGACAGACCAAACTTCTGCAGGAATCCAAAATTCGCATTTCGGAAGTTCTTCCTCTTGCTAACAAAACTTCAACTATTGTGAACGATTTGATAAATAATTGTAGTTGTTGGTATTATTCCTCTGCCAGTAGTGCAGGAGGCAAAACTCCGGGTGTGTGGTTGTTTTTGGAAGCGTAGCCCTTTTAATTTAAAATATTTTAAAATCTGTTGATACAAATGCAGTCTCAGCAGCCTGGATTACATTTTATAGCCAGTTTTATGCGTCATGCTTTGTCAGAACCGAGGAATTTCTGTGCTGTGAGCCTGTGGGGAGGGTCTGACCCCCAGCAGCCTACAGGAACCGCAGCAGAGCCGGTGCTGCAGTGCTGCTCTGCAACTGCTCTGCTTTTGCCCCGGGACCCTGTGGATAATCCAGAGGAAAGGAATTTAGAATTTTTTTTTTTCCCCCAATATGTATTCTAAAGCATTTTGTAAACCTGGAGAAAAATCTATTGCACCAATGGTTTATTCCAGAGTAAATTCTGCAATATAGTTTCAGGCTTACGTCCCCATAAGCAATTTCTGAATTTCTCTCAGGACCCACGTGCGAGGAATCTCAGCAAGTACCTGGCTTACAGGAATCATGTCGCGTTTCACTGGGCAGCCTGCTCATGCCACAAAAAATATTTACACAGCACGGCTTCGGACGTGCCAGAGGGAAAGCGTTTCCAGATGCACGTCCTTACAGATTTCCTCTCGGTTGCTTCATCATTCTTTACTGAAGCGCACGCGGCCACATTACACCGACAGGGCTGGTTTGGGGCTGGTTGCTGGATTCTTGGTGTTGACTCATGCTGCGTCAGGAGAGCACGACGGGGGCTGCTTTAGAAGCCCCATGCCATGCCTGAAAAATCCTTTTGTTCAGCAGCCTTGCAAAAGAAGAATTCGCATTTTTTTTAAGCCGTTGTTCGTTCTGTTCTGCCCTTCCCTTTGGCTGCTGTCTCTGTTCAGGCAGCAGAGAAAATCGCCGCGTTTTCACAACGGAGTCACTCAAGTTTCCAAGCCGATGGAGCGTAGGGCTGAGATCAATCTCTCCTCTCCAATGAGGCTTTTTCCCTGTGCGTCCCCCTGAAATAAGTGGCTTATTGCGGATTATTTCAAGCGTACCAGAGTACAGAGCGGAAAAGAAAGATCGTTGCATTGATATTTCAGTGATATTTGTCCTTTCAGTCCAGAGTTGGCTCCTTGAAGCCACCAAAAGATTTTTTCCCAGGATGGAGAAGCTCCTAGGCTTTCTGTCCAGCATTGTCCCCGTGTCCTTAGAATGTTCTGCCCGGCCCCACCGCGAGCAGCACTGTCCTTATTTTCCCCATCTTGTGTCCTCCCAGATGCCACGGTGGGAAGAAGACCAGGGTATGCGTTGGTGGCTCGGCTCTGCTCTGCTGTCCCCTGCTCAGGGACATCGGGAGGGGACCCCAGGGGGGTCTGTCCCTCCTGAGGACTCAGCTCTCCTGCCCAGGGAGGATCTGCTCAGGATCCCACACCACGCACGAAGCATCCAAAGGGAGGCAGGGAGCCTGGGACTGTCCAATCCGCTGCCGACCGAACAGCCAGAGAACACGGAGAGAAGCTGCGCAGCAGCCAGCTGAATTCCTCCAATGTACAGAATTCCTCTTTGGAGGAAAAGATGATCTTCAGTAACATATCTAGAGCTGGGTCACCAGGCTCCTGCTCCATCTCCTTCATTAAAGGCCCAAATCTCCCAACCGCATCCTTTGCACAGCCTTGTTCCGTGCGATGAGCTCACGTCCCTGGCAGGGGCTGGTGTTTTCCCCACCGACTGCGTAAATCCATGTTTTCTTTCGGCTGCTGCGGATGGTGGTGCAGATCCGTGAAGACCCCACGCAAACAAACAGGAGTGTTTTCTGAGCGGTCCTGGCAGCTCCCTCGCTGTTTGCAGGGGGAGCCCTGGCTGCTGTTATTTAACACCAAGGTTTGTTTATGTGTGAGATCACAATCTGTTTTAAAAATCAAATAACAGGGTTTAAAATACGCTGAATTATGCAGTTTTATTAATTGCCTCTAACGGAGCATCCTCCGGCTTTCCCCGTACTTGAAGCTGCAGGCATCCTTTCTGCAGGTTTCTTTGATAAGTCAGTCCTGTTGTTGCTGGGTTTTTGGAAACGTCCGTATTAACGTTCACGTTAAACATTTGTGTTAGTGCAGGCGGCTGGATTCAGAGCCTCTATTCTTTCCTTAAAAAAAAGAAAAAGTCAAAATAAAGTGGACCCCAGCCACTAGCTCCTGCTCTGATGAGGGATCTGGTTGGATCATTGACAAAAATCCTGAGATAGGACTGGAGGTAATCAAGGTGGTTCAGCTGGTGGGAAATGTGCTGGGCAGGACTGCTGGCAGCAGTGTTGAAGAGGCAAAAAAAATCCCAGACCAGTCCTCTGCAGGGNTTTCAGGACTCTCCCTGCTCTGGGATCGTTAGCTAGGAACGGGATGAGCCTTGGTCATGGGATGGTGAGCAGTGTCACTGTGTGTCACTCATCTGTATATTCGCATATATTATTATCATCATTGTTGTTATTTCCAATGTTACTGTAGTTTAGTTATTAAATTGTTCTTATCTCATTTTCCTTCACCCCTTTAATTCTCTCCCCCATCCCAGGAGGGAGGGTGAGTGAGCGGCTGTTGTGTTGTTTTGCTGCCAGCCAGGGTCCAAACCACAACACAGAGACATCCTGCTCAGTGTATTTGCCCCAGCAGGCTGTTTGTCTGCAGGAGACACACAGAAGAGGACAGTTGATGGCACCCATTTGCCTCCCTCTCTGATTTTCGGTTACGAGCTGTTAACCATGCCGTGGTTCACCTTGTGAGTGAGTTTTTCTTGTTATTGGCCTAGGACCTGGACCACGTGCAGATGCACCTGGAAGAAGTGAGGTTCTTTGATTTATTCGGCTACAGTGAAGAAGCAGGAACGTGGCAGTGTTTCATGTGCAATAACCCTGAAAAGGCAACGGGTAAGCGGTCTGCCCCCATCGCTGGTGGGCTGCGTGCGGTGGGGGGAGTCATGGAGGATGGAGTGAATTAATTGGAATTAGTTTAATCGGAATTCTATATTAAACTCCTCTTCCCCAAGCGTCTCTGATGAGAGATAGAGTCAAGCACAAACCTTATTTGGTGTTTGCTTAAAGGGATACAATCCAAAATTAACGTAGTCTCATAAATCTGCGTAACTGCTAACCCCCGGGGAGCGGGAGGGGTCTGGACCCATCTGCAGTGTCCAGGTAAGAGAGATGCATCTGCTGGACCACGTCCCAGGTCCTCTGGAGACTGCACAGGTGCCGCATGTCAGGGGACGGGGGCATAGATGCTACACCCGATTCACGTTGTCTTTGTTCTCAGAGTTCTTCGCTTTATTGGAATTGAATCCATAGTGCATGTCTTCTTAGGAGGCAGGGAGCGCTTAAGAACAGCCGTAATTCTCCAGCTGCGTTAGAAAACAGGATGAGTGGAAAATCCCCTTTTTTCCCAGGTAAAAGATCCTGGTGTTTTGGTTTGGATTTTTTTTTTCTCATGCCCATGTGTTTTAGATCAG
Organism: Syrrhaptes paradoxus; assembly: GCA_013400615.1. Lineage (NCBI taxonomy): Eukaryota > Metazoa > Chordata > Aves > Pterocliformes > Pteroclidae > Syrrhaptes > Syrrhaptes paradoxus. The sequence continues at coordinate 17,788 of VZTO01001237.1, read as the reverse complement.
TGCACTGAAATTCAGAGGAATGACCTTTTTCAGAGATGTTTCTTGCCACTCTCTAAAAGTCTACACAATTCTGGCCAAGAATTTTGAATATTTTGGCCAAGCCTTTGTATAATTGGCTGTTTCAGCTATTTGTTTCAACAGCTACCATCTCTATATTTCATCAACCCCGAGTTTAGCAAGTCTTGCAGGAGTGGCACAGGCTCTGCTGCAAGCCGGGCGCCCCGTGCTCGTTTCGTGGGTGTTTGACCATCTTCCTCCTTCCACAACTCTCATGGGACTCAACGACCATAAAAGAAATCATGCTTTGAGCTGAAATTTCATCTCAGTGCTGTGGTCTTACTGTGGTTTGTCTATCACATCAGTGACAGACGTATGTCGAGCTACGAGGAAAATGAGTCGGTCTTGCTTAAAATTTTGAACCTTAATGAAATAGCTTAATTTTGAGTTGTCAAAGATGTTTAACTCTTTAAAAAAGGGGACTGTGAGTAGCAAGCTATGGATCATGGTGGTAGGGCAGGGGATTAGAGCCAACAGGTCCGACAAAGGTGGCAAAGGCAATCCTGGGGGTGACCTGAGGCACCGTTTCCATCCCGATGCCATGGGCTTGGCTGGTGACACCAGTCTGGAGGCACCAAAGGAGAGCTGCCGCCTCGCCTCCCTTCCTGCCAGAGCGCTGCATCCTCCGAGGAGAGGGCTGAGAAGGGCTGGACATGGCGCAGGGAGAGCCATGTGCCGCAGCACCGCGGCCGTGTTGGGACTGGGATTCAGACCCCACTGGTTGGACCAGTGTAGAGCTGGTCTTCTCAAATGGGTCTGAACTCAAGGCAGCAAAAGGCTGCAACCCCAGGCAGCAGTTCCCCAGGAGATCCTCGGTGCTCTTCAGTTACAACAACAGGATCTTATGAAAGCGTGGACTGTCCTGTATGGCTGACAAGAAGCTCTTGAGTCTGTTTGCAGAGCACTTGAGCCGACATCTCCAGCGGGGTAAACTGTGTGGTCTGCGCGGTGCCGGGGAGGCGGGAGCGTAACGCGTGCCGTGGAGTGCCGGCGGCGGGGGGGTTGGCACGCCGCCTCTCCCGCTGATTCATCCTTGTTTCGGGCTGATGGAAAATCACGTCGTGGTGTCGTAGGGGTTTGCAGGGTTATTGCTGCCCATTGTTTTAATGCAGGGGATGGTCAGGAACAGGCACAGGATATTTTTGGACCATAACTCCTTTTTACGAGCAATGACTCTTTGTCTCAGTTTAAAGACAACTTTGTAAGGAAGGCACGTTGTGGATATCATGATTTGCTTGTCAGCTCTAGAAGCCTTTAGAAGACCAAGAAAATGAAGTGTTGAATGGCTCGTATGCAAGCTCGGGTGTAGAAAGCAATGTGGAAGGCAGTGCTGGATGGAATAAATATCTGTCATTCCCCTTCGTGCTGGGGGTGTAGAGCTGTGGCAGCTGGGAAAAGTCGTACCAGAGCGGGAGACGCTCCAGGGTCTTTTTGGGATTAATAGCATCTGACACAAGAAAGAGGACTGAGAGGTCTCCTCGAGTTGGTAAGAAATGTAAAGGCTGTAAAACATTTTTTATTTCCATTCCACAGTGGGGTAGACCCTTTGAAATCTCAAATACTTTTGAAAGACAAGAAAGCAGCTTCTCCCTCTCAGCGATGCTGTTTAGCAACCAAATTTCTTCTTAAAGAAGGAATTTGGAGGCAAATTCTTTTTCTATTATTGCCTGTTGGGTTCTGTTAATGTTGGGTTTTGTTGCATTTTTTGGATGCCGTGTTGCAAGAAGCTATTTCTCCTCAAGCCATAGGAGAGCATCGTGCCTGCGGGCCTTGGGCTTGCCCTAGGATGCCAGGTCAATGATGGATTTTTCGGATGTAGCTGGGAGGATTTTTGGAGCCGGGCTACTCTTGGGGAGGGGTGAGTTTGGGAGGAAAAAGGCAGTTAGTTATGCTTCAGCAACATGATAGATTTACCCAAAGTGGCAATTAACCCAGAGAAAGTTTGACTATTTCTCATGCATTCTTCTGATTGCAAAGCACCTCTTATCCAACCACGCTTTTCCAGAATTGCCGTTAAATCATCCCGAATTGTTTTTTCCTGCCGCCCCTGAGCCAAGGGGAAGAGCATTCCCACAAATCCGACTCATCCATTCAAACACACAGATGTGCCCTGACTCTGCAGCTGGGCTCAGAGCTAGGAAAACCAGGTTATGCTATTTTTTAAAATTTTTTTTAAATAGTGATGACCATTCAAGCATAGGTAGGAGGCATTTGAAATGTTGGTAAATGCAGTGTGTGCCTCTCGTTAGGAAAGCTGCCCTTTCAGAGCCTCATTTCAACATCACCTCCCGTACTGACAGTTGGCTTCACAAGCTCTTGCACAAAAAAAAAAAAAAAAAATCCAGTAAAACCACTGGATAGCTGGCGAGGGAATTGCAGTACATTCCCTCTTCTGGATGCTGACAAAGAAATTGCAGTAATCCCTGTGGGCTGCAGAAGAGCCATTGTGCCCACGGGCGGTGATTCGGGTAAAACTGAGGGGGTTTTATGAATTCCACTTTAAAAACAGCAATTCACCGAGAATAGCCTGCACCACATGAGCTGCTGAATACATTTATCTTCTGCTAGCAGTGGTGATTATCTGCGGAACCGAAATAGCCCAGCTATAATGCTTGCTTGAAAATTATAAAAAGTGGCATTCGGTAATGTGTTCTTTCCAGGTTTTCAACAAAACCCGATGTGATGATTAATGAGAGCGAGCGAATCCATATTCCCCCAAGTTAATTGCATTTCTCTTCCTCTGCTTGCCACCCACACATTCCCTTCTTTCAAGCGAAGAGGAGTTTATTATCATTGAGATCATTCATGATGGGGCTGAGTTTTTGCGGATGATTTTATGTTTCGTCAAATGCAAGATTTAATGCTTTGGGTTTTATGTGCCTTGAGTTCATCCTGGAAGAGTTTGGAGGGTTTTTTTTTTTTCCTTTTTATTCAGTACCCAAGCTACTTAAAGCTTGATGGATTGTAGTTCTGCAAAGAGAGCAAGATATAATTAATAGAAAATAATTCCAATGGGCACTTAGGTCAATGGGTACCTTCAGGGTTAAATCGAGTTTGGAGTTAGTGTCTCTATATTGAGAGAGTTAAGAAGCAATGGATATTATAGAAAATAATTTTTCATTTTCAGTTTGGGTAGTATTTTTAGCTTTATTGTGTGTTCTGCAGGGAAAAAAAAGGTAATGACAAATATATATTAAATATAACGTTTTGAATCACTTAACTCCTCTTTTCAAGCTAAAGATCTCCTCGTATGTGTCAGCATTCCACCACACAGTGATTTCAAACCCAGAGATGGTGTGGTCACCTCGTCTGACCTTCTATAAAACAATAGTCAAAGAATCTAGTCCAATAACGCTTGTATCAAATCAATGGATTCTCTTTGATCTGTTACTTTGGCATGTTTTTCTAAAGATGTCTAAACGTGATTTTTAGAAGCCAAGGGAAGGAGAACCCATGACACGCCTGAGTTGTGTTCAGGGAATTTACCCCCCCCCCCGTTTAAATGTGGGTTTGTTGCTGGTCTGTCCCTAAACACTGCACCGCGTTATGCCCTTCCCTGCTATGCAGCAAATCTCTATTTGCAGAGTTTATCCTGCCACATCTTGCTCTTTGCTTGGGCAAGTTGAGCAGAACACACTCCAATAGCTTCCCATGATATGAATAATCATGTGAACGATCAGACTTAAATCATCCTTCCATCATTTTTCTCAAGTCTTTTAATTTGTTCTTATTTATGCAAGGTGAAGAAATCCAAACTAGACATAATTTTCTGATAATTAGTGTGTGTATAAGGAATGTGCACGCTCCAACTGGCAGTTGATTGCGTTCTAAATTAACTGTATGAGAAGTGCCCATGCTTCTTTCCTATAACCCTGCTCTGCCAGGGAAAGGAGTAGGGTCACCAGCTACCGAGCCTGGCTTTGGGAAGAGTCGAGACAGAAGAGCCGGTACTGAGTGGCTCCAGTGGGGACCCAGTAAAATCCCAGTAAGGATCAGGACGGGCTCCAGCAAGATGTTGAGCTGAGGGGCTGTGGGACAAGGGCTGGTGAAGGCAGAGCTGAAGGGACACTTCAAAGCCATCTGCCCACACCTACAAGAGGTCACCAAGAAGATGGAGCCGGGCTCCTTTCCGTGGCTCATGGCGGGAGGGCAAGAGGCAACGGGTGTGAATGGGAACAGGAGAGGCTCGGACTGGCTATGGAGACAAGCTCTCCCACCGTGAGGAGGATCAAGTGTTGGAACAGCTTGCCTAGAGATGTTGTTGAGATTTTTCAAGTCCTGGATGGATAAATCCATGAGCAACCTAGTCTGACCCCGCAGGTGACCTCGCTTTGAGCTGGAGGTTGGACGAGAGATCCCCTGAGCTCCCTTCCAGCTGAGTTATTCTGTGGTTCTGTGAAGTTAACCGCAGTGAAAATAAGCAAAAGGACTTAGAAAAATATTGGAAAAGAGCTTCATTCTTATCTTTCAGGAATCTTTTTCTTCTAATCAGACCCTCAGACATACTGGCATCAGATTCATTACGCCGACTTTGGGAGCTGACGTCGGAATTCCCCGTGGGCTGCTTTGTGGATGCAGATGAGAAGCGCTCTGTTAGCATCGCTCCCAGCCACCGCCTGCTTCCAGCGAGATCGGCAGTTCTTTAGTAAATCCTGCTTTTGGCCATAAAAGTCTACTTTAGGCCAAAATTGCACATTCACTTCCTTTCTCATGTTGCATTCCTGACCACCAACCGTCTCTGTTATCTGTCCCTGAACTTTTTGTGCTTTCCACCTTCTTAGTCCGGGTTATTCCTGCTGCACGGGAACTGGTGCTGAAGCCGTTCCCCTGGGACCAGGAACCAGGTGGATGCATCAGATCCCACCACTGAGCAATTGGCTTTTCAAGTCAAGTCCTTTTGCTGTATCCAGATATTTATACAGCTGCCATCGTGCTCTGAAAGTCCCCGTGCACGTTAGGAATTCTGTATTGTTGTCACATAGGAGTAAAAATGCTTTTCCTGTCCTCTCTTTGTCATTTTTTAAGAGAAGTTCTCTCCTCTTTCTTTTCTGCTTGCTCCTTGGAGCTGCTGGTTGGAGTTTCTCCCGTTCACAGCTCTTTGCTCTCGGTCTCTCCCGGGGCAGACTTTGTCATTGCGGGTCTGGTGCTTCATCCTGGAGCCGTGCCCTGTTATCATCACCCACGCGCTGAGACGGTGGTTTCCTGATGGCATCTTCTCGTGGTGACAAAACATCTTCCGCCAAGAGCGGGCACATGGGGATGCACACAATGGGAGCGACAGGGATGTTACCCTCTACGTCGTTAAGCTACAAATTCACATAATAAGCAAATATCAGCTTAGACACTGTTTAATTATACAAGGTTAAAGCTTTCTCTCCGTTCTCACAAATCTGATGAATTATAATGCTGATTTTATAAATGGGAACAAAGCCCCCAGCGGGTGAAGTGGCTGGTACGGGAGCACGAGAACTCGTGCTCAGACCTGCCAGGCTCCCGCGGGTCTGTCCTTCTGCTCAGCACCCAAAGAGGAGAGACCCTTGAGCATGACCAGTGTGAGCATCCCAGCAAATCCCAGAAATGCCAGGTGATACCTCACACAGCCTGAGGAAGCTGTTTGGAAAGAAAACCAGCCCTTGTGTTCCCAGGAGGAGTTTCCTTCCCAAAGCAGAGGATGGGATGTTCTCCCTTCTAAAGGATGTCGGTGCAGCTGCAGAACTGGCCCCGGTCCAGCTCGGGTGCAAAAGCCCAGGCTCACCTTGAGTCCGATGACTCAGTTGGTTTGCAGAAACAAATTTATCAGAAAAAAAACCTTCCAGCTTTTTCCTTCCTTAAAATGGATTATTATTTTCTCCGGTACTTTTTTACTCGGTGGTGTTTGATGGTAGCTCGTGTGCATCTTGTCACCTGCGTGAGCTGGATCCCAGCTGCTCTGTCCGGACCAGGCTGGTGGTTATTGCGGCGCTTTGCCATGGGATGCTCTTTTTCTTGGCTAGAAAAGGGGGAGAGTGCCTATGCAGGATTATTTTGCTGTCAATTCACCACCAGTTCATTCTCTGTGTTTTATACAAGTGTAAAGCCAGCGCAGAGCATGGAGCAAGGCTCCTTCCCAAAGGCACCTGCCCTGGACCAGCGCTTCCCAAACCCACGGCGGGAGGCGGAGGGATGGATGGATGGAGTCTGGGCAGTTTGCTCTGCCCCGGTGGGGTTTTCCCTGCCGTAGAGGTGGGAGATGATTCCCTGGGACCTTTTCCATCCCCCTCTGTTCAGTAGAGGGTTAAAAGCCCATCCGTCCATCCATCCATCCATCGCTTGGAGGGCTAGTCCTGTGGACATCCCCAGCAGCAGACCACGCTGCTTTGCCTTTGCTTGGTCCCATCTACAGGATTTTCACAAAAAATGGATATTTATTTGGAAACAACCCTGGCCACGCTTCTCTGAAGGGCTGGGGGGAAAAAAATCTCCAGTTGAGGAAATCTCTAAACCAAGTGAAAAGGTGTGTCTGGAGGGGTTCTGAAAGCAATATTTAACCCAACTGCAAAGGGGCACCGTGTGAAATGTGGCTCCATCCTGCTGAAGAGCATCTTGGGGAATCAGTACGGCCCCGAACCAGCTCCCCTGGGAATCTGTGCCATTTTGCAGTGACAAAATTATGCAGGGAGAAAGCAAGCCTCTGCTTTACTTTGTCCCGTGTTGGGTCGGGTGGTGGAATGCATTGGTGCTGGCACGAAAATATAGAGAAGAGAGCTCAGGATGCTGTGAGGGGCAGGGCACGACCCGCCTTTGTCATGGAAATCCCTGCTGCAGATCCCCGTGGAAGCTGGAACTTCACCACTGCCCTTTTCATTCAGTCCATCTCCTTCCAAAATCTCCCCATCTACAGAGACAGAAATATTTGTAGCCTTTCAGGAGGAAATTGAAATCGTACACGCTGCAGACCCCCGAAGCCTGCCTCTCTGCCAACGTAAACAGCGTTGGGGAAAAAAAAAAAAATTACATTCTTCATCTAAATCTGATGCGTTGTATTTGCATGGTTGGTTTTTCCTCTACCCGACAGGAGAGGTACGTGCCCAAAAAATTATAGAGCCTTTGAAACCCAGGTCCTATCATTGCTCACCTGCATCCTCAGCATCCCCCCAGCCCGCCGCGTGCTGGACTCCAAACAGATGACAGCGAATACTTTCGACAAAAAGCTTCACTGGATAAACTTTCACGCGAAGGTATGCGAGCACGGCCAGCCAGAGGGGAACGGACCATCTGATAGATGCTGGGAAGGGCTCCAAGTCAAACAGCACATCAAAAACCATCTGTGCTCTGGCTGCTTGCGCCTTGGACCGCACTTCGGGCTATCTGATCCATCGTGTCCTGCCTCTCCGTGTGAAAACAGAAGGGAAAGGGAAAAGAAACCCAGCCATGGTCCTGGTGAATTTTTAAATTGCTGCCCTGTAGGTGTAGCAGTGGCTGGAGGGTGCTCTGTGGTCGTGGTTTAGAGCCTACGGTGATCCTCGTGGTTGCAGGGCTTGTCTTCTGCTGGAAAATCCCTTTGGGCGTGCGGGGTTTGGGAATGTTCTTCCAGCTCCTGGAACCTCGCGTGCTTCCAGCTGGGGTACGTGCTGGTGGATGCTGGTCACAGGTGAGCCCTATGGGCACGGGCTGGTGACGGAGGTGGGTATGTGCCGGTGGATGCTGGTCACAGGTGAGCCCTATGGGCACGGGCTGGTGACAGAGGTGGGTACGTGCCGGTGGGTGCTGGTCACAGGTGAGCCCCATGCGCACGGGCTGGTGACAGAGGTGGGTACGTGCCGGTGGATGCTGGTCACAGGTGAGCACCATGAGCACGGGCTGGTGACGGAGGTGGCCACGTCCTCGTAAACACTGTAAATGAAAGTGCGAGGTTCCCAATGCTCACACTGTGCTTAGAATTCCAAACGGAATTTTAAATATAGCAATAATTTTGCAATAAGAGGAAAAAAATTTTCTTTTCCTAGAGGCTTTATTTGGTTTTTATTTTTAGGGGAATTGATTGAAGGAAGATCTAGAGTGATGAACAGAATTTATAGTTCTGCTTCCGTTGTGGTTACAGTCACCACGGTTAATGACTGTATCGGTATAGGAGGTATTTTTAATTGTATTTTAGCCTACTCTCGGGTAATGCAGATCATTGCAGGGGACAGAAGCTTTTGTGTCTCTCCCTCTTGTTCTCTCCCATCTTTGGCTTGGGCAGAGTTGCCCATCTTGCGTTTGAAGCATGCTCAGCAAGGACGGCATTGATGTGCACACAGGGCAGAAAGAATGTTCCAGCTCTTACCACCCAGGGTACAGGTGGCCAATTACACGCTCAGCGTTTGTAAGGAAATTTTGCTCCAAGAAGGTAAAATCATGGATGGCATCAGTGGGTAGCCTGAGGAAAAGACCCGTGACTGTTCCCGAGGGAGCAGGACAGTCCCTGGGGGCTGTGCTGGGAGCTGCTCTGGCCTTTGGCAGTCCCGATGGCACAATAAAGGTGTTATTTTAGAAATGCAAAAGTGATAGAAAATATCCCATTCCCAACTAGTGAGTGCTGTGAGATGGACAGGATGTCAGGAACGCTGGGTTTGCTGTGAGGGTTGGTTTTTATAGAATGGATCGCTGATGTTAAATGACTTTTGAAATATCCCTGAAAAATAATTAAAAAAGAAAAAAAAGAACTAGAAAAGATAACAAAGATGTAACAGGGAGTGACCTCTGCAAAACGCGGGGCTGGGTTATCGCTCAGACCCGGGATAAGGGAGGGCTGGTCACAAACACATCCCTTCCCACGGCAAGAAGAAGTTGTGTCCCAGGGGGTCCTCTCTGGGAGACAAAGCCCTTGGACTCTCCAACTCCTTTCTCAGCAGAAAAGTCCCATTTCTGGGCTGGAGTTACCTACAGGAGGCTGGCAATCCTTCCAGCACCTCGGGGACATCCCACCTCTGGCTCTTAACCCCTTCTCCAGAGGGCTGCTGCTGCTTCAGGGACACAAGTTAGTGCAGTTAATGGGGAAATACCCTCGAGATGTTCCTGTCCATAGCACTGCCCAGCAGGAGTGTGTGTGTCTATATATATTTTTATATATATATTCCATAGCAGGAATATAACTCTGCTGAACTCTGTGGTATGGATTAAAGCCTCAGGGACAACGTAAATGCCTGTTTTTAATTGCATGACATTATAAATTATTATTGCAGGGCTGAGGAGCGAGGGGGAGGTGTGACGGTGGGGAGAAGTACGTGATGGCTTTGGGAATAGGAAAAGTGATGGACGGAGGAGTCGGAGCTGTCAGCTCCATCTGCTCGGCCTCCCAAGCCAACCATGACTCAGGGCTGGAACATCTCTGGATGCTTGAGGTTGGGAGGAATGTGGTCGGGGAGCTGACACAGCTAAACGGCAGAAAACCTCCGTGCATGGCGGTAGAAGCCTGGCTTTGGGCTGGGGCAAGGGGAGGGCAGAAATAACCCCCTCGTCGTGTGTTCACCTCCCCAGTTGTCAATCAGGATGGCCAACCGCTGATGGAAGGCAAGCTGAAAGAGAAGCAAGTCCGCTGGAAGTTTATCAAAAGGTGGAAAACGCGCTACTTCACTCTGGCTGGCAACCAGCTGCTTTTTCGGAAAGGAAAATCTGTAAGTCGGAAGGCCATCCATTTAATTTCTCTCTTTCCTTCCTTCACAACACCATTTCCCAGAGGGTCTTCCCGCCCAGCTCTGCCCGTGGTCTCTGGCTAACGTCAGCCAAGGGGTTGCTCAGTACCTCTCGGCACCGGCTGATGCTCGCTTTGGAAAGAGCGTCAGAATAAATTGTCATTTTTTACAAGCCGATTGGCTTCTAGAAACACATTTAATGGGACGGCTTTAATTAGCTCTCCCAGCAAGGCAGGCACGAGGCACATCAGAACACCTCCACCGCCCCGGGATGCGATCGCCTCCGTAGGTTGGCATCTCAGTGCTCCCCTTGTTCCTGCCGGGAACATTCAGTGCGTTGCTGGCAGATTAGATCACCCAGCAGCAGATTTCGCTCAACAGCGTCATTTCTATAGATTAACTTTCCCTTTTTAACTGGCACGCTCAAGGCTTCTTTGCTGGTTTTTAAAGTCGAACACAACGATCTGGGCTGGTTCAGCAGCGTAGCAGGCTGGCGTCTGGCCCCCTGGGACAGCAGCGGGGTTGTAGCGCCTGGATAATCAGTCTTCCAAGCTGGCGGGTTATATCCTGTTATTTCAGCATTTTTTGGCCTAAATTTGAGAGTCAAGTCCTGCCGTTAACCATTGCTCGGCTTGCAGCCTGGAGCAACCCTGAGCCCACCGGTTCAGGTTGCCCACATGCCCTGGGCTGCCTGTTGCAGACACCAAACACCAGATTTTAAGCCCTTTAAGCAGGGCTGGAGGCATGAAGTGTTTTGGTCAATAAAAATGTGATTTTCAGATCCTAAAAAAAAAAAAAAAAAGTGAGGTTTTCAGACCTGGCAGGAGGACCAGCCCCATGCCTTGCTGGCCAGGTACCGAAAGCATCGCAAGATGCAGGCTGCAGGCTGTGGCCAAGGGTGAAGCGGTGGAAGACGCTCCTGCCCAGCTCATCTGGTGCTTGTTCCAGTCTCCGAGCAGGAGAGCTCTGCCCCGTCGTCGCGGAGCAGGGCTGGGTGCTGCGTGGGCGTTTGGACTTTTCCAGGCTGCTCACTTAAAAACACAACCCTAGCACAGAGGAGGCATTGTGAGCTGGCCAGCTGGCTGTGCCTGCCTATTCCTGGAGCCCCACCATGAACCTTCCCTTTGTCAGAGTCCCCAACAATGTGCGCTCTGTGCAAGCAACCCTACGGCCAGTGGGTAAAGGGGAACCAGGAGAACGCCAAAAGAGAAGAGCTCGGAAAGCCAGCCACATCCTAAACTCCTGGAAAATTGTGGTAAACGCCTTCACGGAAATGTGCCTAGGGTACAATCAACTTTCTTTAGCAACTTGAGGTCAAACCCTGTGTGGTAAGGAAGGGAATATGTCATTTCTGCTTGTAGAGGCTTCTAAGGGTGAGGGTCTGGCTCATGGGGGGCAAAGGTTTGGTTCTCCAGTCTTGTTGTTGCTTTGCATTTTCTGTGATAAAATTTTCATTGTCCCAGGTGAGATTTCAGAGCAGAGACAGCTTCACACTGTTGATAAAGCCTTAATTAGTGTTTGTGGGAGCAGGGGAGGGTGAGCCACCGCTGTGGTGCCGTGGTCGTCCACGGGGAATCAATGATGGCTCTGGAAACATTTGTTCCCACGTGAAGTTGGAAAGTTGTTTGGTCAGAACTGAACATTTTAGTGGGAAATTATCCACTTAAAGGAAACTTCTCAGGTCTGGAGTGGTATCCCTGATAAAAAAATGAGTGAGACAGAAAAATAAACCATATACTCATAGAATCATGGAATGGTTTGGGTTGGAAGGGACCTTAAAGATCATCGAGTTCCAACCCCTCTGCCATGGGCAGGGACACCTCCCACCAGCCCAGGTTGCTCAAAGCCTCATCCAGCCTGGCCTTGAACCCCTCCAGGGATGGGGCATCCATCCCAGAACACCCCATCCCAGAACACGCGGCAGCAATGCCAGGGGATGGAGGTGTGCTGGGAAGATAATGGTCCTGCCTTCAAACAAAATTGTAGTGGGGCTGTCCAATATTCTCCATTCCCCATGGAGAAATGTCATGATTCCCCTTGTGTTCCCTGGTCAGACTCAAGGTATCTGTTCTCTTTTCAAAATCAACAAGAGGAGTTGCTGCTTCTGTTTTTGGGTGGAGACTCCAAGAAGGAGAACACCTTATCACTGCTTAAGAGCTTTCTTCACCCCCTGAGGACTGGCTGATCTTTGTACCCAGGAACCATCTGCCATCGGCACAAGTTGTGCATGGCTCCGTCACCATTATTAAAAGGCAGAGAGAAGAAAACCCAAGCTCATGTTAATAGCTGAAGCTGGAATTAAAAAGTGCAGATGCCAGTGGGAGGGATTGCTCATGGGCATGGTGGTGGACCCTTGGCCATTGGGTGCAGTAGAACACGAAAGCCGATGGTGTTTGGTAGGTGAGCGTGTGTGTGGGAGGTGGGTTTCTAACTCCTGTAAGGTTCTTTTTGGAAGTCTCCATCAGTGCGTTTGCCTGCATGAGCAATGCTTACAAGCCCAGTTCTAGAGACACCAACTGTTTATTAATAAAGATGGTGGAAGCTTCACCACACGAACTTGGTTCTGTTTCTCTTCCCTGTGTTTCAGAAAGACGACCCTGATGACTGCCCCATTGAGCTGAGCAAGGTGCAGAGCGTCAAAGTGGTGGCAAAGAAGCGCAGGGACCGCAGCCTGCCCAGGGCCTTTGAGATCTTCACGGACAGCAAGACCTACGTTTTCAAGGCCAAAGACGAGAAGAATGCTGAAGAGTGGCTTCAGTGCATCAACGTCGCCGTTGCGCAGGCTAGAGAGCGGGAGAGCCGAGAGGCCACCACCTACCTGTAGAGCTGCTGGGACCTCCATGGCCATGCCGGAAAACCCAACGTGGCGAGGACCACTCCAGCACAGAGCATCCCACCGCCATACCAGGGACCTCCTTCACCTCTGAAACGGGGCCATGGGAGACTGCGAGTTGGGTTGGCATGGGCCAGGGAGAGCTTTGTGCAGAATGAGAGGTCCAACGCCTCGATGATGCTACCAGGTGATGGAGTGCCACCACGGAGGTTCCACGTCCACGTGTGAAGTGCAGCTTTTTCTTCAGATGAGTGGCCTGCAAGCCAGGAGACATGACTTGAAACAAACCTGGACCCCAGGCCCTGCACTTCTGAGATGGACAAGGTCTCAGTGGCTTTAGACATCGCCGAGAGCATTCAGGCACATAAGGACTTTCTGCTTTCCTCAGTCACTTTCTGTCTATAAAAAGATAATTTTCCATCTTATTTAATCCCAATGTACTTTACCCTCTTACTATTTAGATGAATCTGTGAAAAAATCAAATTTACTGCTTCTTTCAGGTTTGAAATGGAGCAATTTTAAAGATTTAATATTGCTGAAAAGTAATTTTAATTATTTAAATGTTTTGATTTTCCCTCTTTTCCCTACTTTTTCTCCCCTATGTAAATGAATTTAATTTTTGAAATTTATTTTCCTTTCTTTTTTTAATTATTTGTCTTCTCCATTCTGTAACTTTTCAAAATTTCTCCAAAACTGGAAAATTCCCAGTTTGTTCAATTTTCTTTGTCACTCTCAAATGAGTCCAAAGAGGAGGAAGTACTGTAGAAAAGACTGAAGGCAAAAAATTAAAGGAGGGGGGGAAAAAGAAAAAAAAATATGTCTGTGGGTGAAAAAATTAACTCAGAGATTATCCCAGGCTGAGCACAAATAAAATTTTAAATTTTCCAATTTGACTAAAACCTAGAAAAATAATTACTTTTGCAAAAAGTTGTTTCCAAACAGGGGGAGCTCAGGGAAGGTCTCACCCCTTCCCAACTCTCTTGATTTCACCAGGGCTGCTGCTGATCTGTGGCTTTGGAAATAGGGCCAGGACGTGGACAGGGAGGAGATGGGTGTGAAGAGGAGCAAGGGCAGGAGGAGGTGTGGAGGGAGAGGGATCCGAGTGGTTTAACTCCATGGTCTGGTTGTTGCGGGGGTTTACAGTGGTCTTGCAGCGCGCCATGTAAATATTTATCTTTGGAGTTTGATGAGTTCCAAGCGCGGAGCATTGCTGGTGTTTGTCTTTGCGACCTGCCAGAGCTCTGCGATTTGTTACGTTGACAGGTAAGATGCTAACAGTGGGTAAGGAGCCTCTACTTGAGTTAGAAGGAGGAAAAAAATTAATTTCTTTCTGGTCCCGCAGGAACGCTCAGAGCCAAGGGCTGCCCGGTCCCTCACAGCTGCTGGAGGCAGCAGCTCCAGAGAGGGATTTCTCGAGCTGATCCATCAAAGCACCAGCAGACCTTTTGGGGAGAAACACCACGGTACTAGTGCCTTGAGTTTCCATTTACCATGAAATAACAATTAGGCTAAACTCCGAAAGGCTGTTTGCTGTTCCCAAGTCCCCCGTGTTAGTTGCCTGCACTCATGGGGATGTCTGTTGGTTTGCTGGTCTCTTTTTTCATTATTTTTAATCATTTCCCAGATCTGACGATGACGTTTGTGGAGGTCCTGGGGGGCCATGGTGGACCAGGGGAGCGACAGAACGCTGCGGAGACCTTGTGTGGGATAGCTCTGCTGCAGCCACCCCGGGCAGGGTGGGAAGTAAAAGCAAAGAAGCCCAAGATTGCTTTGGGGTAGGATGAATGGGAGGTGACACAAGGTGACCAGGCTCTGCTGGTGACCCTCTGGTGGCAGGGATGATGCACCTGCGTGGTACCACCACGCTGCCCAGCCGTAGCCCTGACACCACCTTTCAAAACCACCCCTCCAGCCTGGAGAGGTCCCCATCCCCTTGCTATGCCGCCCAGCCATCCTCCTCCTCCTCGGCCACCAGCTGGACCCATCCCCAATCACGTCTTTTCCAACATTCTCCCCAAATCCGCTTTGAGACAGTGAAACAAAACGGGTAATTCCTTCCTTATGCTCTTGCGCTCCTTCCCCGGCTCCTCCTTGTCTGTTTGGTTTTTGGGGTTTTTTTGTTTTGTTTTGTTTGAGGATCTCCAGTATTTCCCTGGACCTGGTTCCTCCCAGTGCTGATGGGCTGGAGGAAGGCTCCAGCCCAGGGACCTCCTGCTGTGGTGGCCACAGCCCATCCCAGCCAGCGCTCCAGCCCAGGCTCCCAACGTGCGTCGAGCAACTGACCCCGCGCCCTGGAAGGTCGGCAAGCCCTGGTCTGGAATGACAATATTTTATTTCCAACATTCCCGTGTTGACTGGGGAAGGAAGTGCCGATGGTGCGCAGCACACGGGCAGCGGCTGAGAACAAAGCGGCTGCTGGAGCATTGCTGGGTGATGGAAAAGCAGGGAGGGCTATAAAGCCAGCCATAGGGTTGTAGATCGAAAAGATAAATTTTCATTGGCACTAACAATGTTGGAGGGGAAAGAGAAGACCTCTGCCAACGGCCCGTGCGGTGCTGAACCAGGTCCAGCCTTCCCGATGCTCCCAGCACTCTGGAGAGACGCCGAAATGTTCAAATTCCTGGAAATCCTTGTAACGGCTGAAATGTGGAGATGAGCATTAGAGCATAGGATGCAGCAAAGTGATCGGAACAACCCCATTAAAGCTCAGGTTAGTTATGGAAAATACAGAAAGCCTGTTGGGGACCAGTCTACCCCAAGGTCACGGGGCTGGCTGAGTCCATCGCCCCGGGACAGAGCTCCATCCCTCGCGGTTACACGGGATCACGCAACGTGTGCGTTGTGCCAATGGGACAATATTCTAACGCTCAACTTCTACTGCACTTCATGCCTCTAAAACTCAGCAAGACAAATTCAAGCCCGGTGCCAGAGACACAAAGAGTTTGGGGTTTTCTGGGGGGAAGATGCACCCTTTTCATCTGCAACCCTTCATCTACTGCGATACGGGACGGTTTGGTTGGGGTTACTCATGGACAGAGCACGAAGCAGGGAGCCAGGAAGTAGTCTGCAGTAAGTTGTGGATTATGTCAAAGTCTGCAGTAAATTGTGGATTACGTCCGTACAAATAGCGCAGGGCTGGAGACCGGACCGCCGCCTCCTCGGGTGGAAATGACGCCGTGGAGCTGAACCTGGATTTAAAGGCGGCTGTGCAGCTGTAAGGAAAGACGTACGGTGGGAAGTTTCCCCAGCCTCCCTGGCAGACACCGAAAGGAGATTTCAGTCATTTAATTTTCAATAGCTGGAGCAATAAATCCTTACTTTACCCACAGGACACGCCGCCGAGCGTAACGGGAATGGAGTTAATTCATAGGCGCGAACGTGTGGATTTATGGACTCGAGGTCCAGAGTTACATCCTGCGCTAGACCCTGAGTTTGCCCACAGAGGCACGGCTTTGGAGCTCCGTGATACAGTAAAAAAAAAATTTTTTTTACTGACAAAATAGCCTGCCTTTCTTAATCCTGATGCCGAGTTTCAGTCTGCCACCTGTGCGTGACATCAGCCACTTAATGCATCCGATGACCGGTGTGTGGGGCGACCACGGCTCAGCTCCACCTGCTGTCTTGGGGCTTTATCACCAGTCCTTGGCTGTCACCGGTCCCCTGCATCCGTCCTTTCTGTCGCAGCGTGATTTGAACAATATGGAATGCATAGCTATGTCGTTAGAGACCCCGGGGTTCCGTGCCAAAAAATAATTGCATAGGGTAAGAAGCTTAGCAACACTTCTCCTGTCTTAAATTAAAACTTGGAATGAAATAAAAGAGAAATTCAGCTGGCAACTTATTCCAGCCATCCTCCTAAAAGGAGAAATGCAGAAATCATCAGGCTAGTTAGGATGAGAGCAGGGAGATTTAAAAAAAAAAAAATGTTGCGAGTTTTCTTCTCGAGCAAATATAGAAATAGTTTTTATTTGTTATTTTTAAAACAACATGTATCAAAACGCTCTGGATTTAAATAGCAGCTGCCCTCTGACCAGGAAGACGTCGGTAGTTCCTGCTGCGCTGCATATTCTTGGTGTGAGCAGAGCTGCTTCCGCGGGGTCCATGAGAGCAGGGAGGATATGGGGGGTCCTGGCTGTGATGGGGGGGCTCAGCCAGACACTCCCCCCGTTACGGCGAGGCATCACCTCCCGGAGCCCAGGGTGCCAAGGGGAGAGCTCCCAGCCCACACCAACACCCCCAGCTCTCCTCGCATACTGGGGGGACCTGAGCCCTGAACCTGAGCCCACAGCGAGGAAACCAGACCAGACCCTGGCCCCCAACACTCCTGAATGTGACCAATTTCCAAAACTAAACCACTTTTTACAGATCAACATAATTTCTCTAGGAAACAATTATTTAAAATATTGGCTCCAGCTCCTATGAATGTTTTTATGTAAAAAAAAAAAAAAAAAAAATCTTCTTTCTCCTGGAAGAGCTGATGTCTGCCACGATCTCTGCGCCACGTCACGTGCATCCTCGAGGAGTCCAAGCCTGGGCGAGTGTGCGGCCTCACATGACACTCACGAACAACCGGCACTTCAGCATCACTTCTGCAACGGCGAAGGGGAACAACCCGAGGGGTTTGGCACCGGAGAGCTGGCTCGCACCTCGCGGGCCACGGACCGGCCTCGTCACGGAGCACTTCTGCGGAGACGACGGGAGCGTGGGCCCCGGCCATGGGCCAGGGCAAGGGGGAGTGATGCTCGTGGGGCGGGAGATGGTGGAGCCGGAGCAGGATGCGTTTGCTCCCAGCTGTGTGCAGTGGCAGCAGTCTGCGGTCGCTTAGAGCATCTCCCGGTGCGATCCACCGGGGATGGACTGGACCAAAGCCCTGCTGGGAATGGCAGCTGGACTGGATGATCTCCAGAGCTCCCTCCCAGCAGAAAATATTCTGTGACCTATAGCGGGGCAAGAGGATTGCCAAAAATGCATCAGCACCTAGCAGAGCTGCTTCTCAAGCTACAAAGCGCTGCTGCGGCGCTGCGCGGACCCTGGAGCCTCGAGTGCTGCGCGGGTGCAGCTGCGTGTGTTCCCCCTCCTGTGATAACCATCGTGTGATAACCGCTGAGAGAAGAGAAACAAAGAGCTGAACTCTCCATAGGCACCGTGAGCTGCTGGGGAAAGCTTCCTCATGGGGAAAATCTCTTCCCCTTCTTTCAAGACCGTCTTTCTTCCTGGGTTTCTTTTATCAGAGAATCACAGGATG